>JAJGOT010000122.1:110000-412500 GCA_022457155.1 Cladopsammia gracilis
AATATATTTATCCCTAAAATTTCCTCTGGTCACTTGATCACTTTGCAAACAAAGACACAGGAAACCAGGGATGTAGATAATAGCCGGGAGCCGGGGAAATTACCCGGCTGTGAACTTCATTTTTCCGGCTGTTAAAGCTTAGTGCAGCTTTAAAAGGACTACATTTTTCTATTTTTTACCCGTCTGTCAGTTCTATATTCCTGCCAGTTAAAAACTGAATCTACATCCCTGGGAAACAGGGTTTAATATTTTGCAAACTGAATTCCATGCAGATGCCTGTGCAGACAATCAGGTACAAATTGTTGAACAAAAGATCAAGGAAGCTTTGTTTATTTCAATAGACCATTTTACAGTTGTGTGCTTAACCCCGGTTTTTGTGTGAAAGTGAGGCTGGAGTTGACTTTATTTTGATACAAACCTTCCTGCTTTTCATATGAAAATCATGTAAGCATAAGAACAACATGATTTACATATGAAAAGAAAGGCTTGGCTTCTTTCAAAAGGCGAACTCCAGCCTTATTTCCACACAAAGACCAGGTTACAAAGTAGAAACTTTTGATTTATTTCATATATACATAGTTAATTGAGAGACTGGTTGTGAAACCTGAGAATTGTCTTTGTTCGATCTTTTTGTTATCGTTTTTCGGCCTTGACCGTGCACAACACAATAGATGTTGATCTTTTGTTCGAGCAACTGGCCAATAGAAATGGTGCTATTAAGTTATTCAGTCATAGGGTGTGATCAAAAAACAAAAGATGTGCATGGTCAAGTACGGTTCAACATAAATTGAAGCTCCTTTGTTATCGCCATTGAAGTCTGCAAGGTTTCATAACCAGTCCCTCGATTAACTATGATATATATCATTTCACAAAGTAGAAACTGTAAAATGGTCTATTGACTTTTATTTATATTTAGGAAAAGAATAATCGGTCTTAAAAACCTCGAAAAGCGGTTCAAAGTAAAGGAAAAGTATCAACGACAAATACAGCTACACGAGTGAAGACACAGGTTGCTTTCTTTTAAGCTTCCTTCATGCAGTTCCTTGCGATTTTGCAAGAGGCTACGTTGTAACTTGATGAAACGATTAAATAAAGGACCAATACAACTAATACATCCGCCCCCAAAAGTTAACTGCAGATACATAACATACAACAATTATCATGAGGTTTCATACATAAATTACCCACCTTCTCCATCGTATCTAACACGTCCACCACCGACTCCGCCATCTTGTTTTTCCATGTGTTCTATGCGCCCGCAGTTCTTCGGTCATTGTCTTCGTTCCCAGGGTTTTCGCTAAGAAAGTCGTGCCGGAAAAAAGTCGTGCCGCAAAAAAAGAGTCATGCCGGAAAAAAAGTCGTGCCAGAAAAAAAGTCGTGCCGGAAAAAAAGAGTCGTGCCGGGAAATGAAAGTCGTCGAAAAAGGGAAAATTGAGGTCGTGAAAAGGAAATTTGATAAGAAAATTAAGTGGCACAAACTGGGCTCCGTATGCCAGGAATTTCCAGTCTCCTCCTAAGAACCACTCGATTTAAACTGTTCTGCTCCAACTGACACATGCTTAAGGGATTCCACATCTTTTCTTATATCTGCTAAGGCCTTAGCCAGTTTATCATTGTTCTCAGATTCTTTAATTATAGCAGCCAAATGATTCCCATCAGCTGACATAGCCTTTCTACCGTCATCAAGAATGGTAAAGGTCACATTGATGACATGCAGCCTTTTGCCAATATTGGTATCATCTCCTGACAGTTTTACTCGAATTTTATGATTTCGTTTGAGGGCAGAATTTGTAGGACTGCTTTTAAGTAGAGCTTGCAACCTTATTTCTAATCTTTCTTTAATGCTTTGTTGAATCCCACATGTATCACCTGGGGTACTTGTTAGGTTCCATTTTTTTTCAATAATTTAAATTTAACAAATTTAACAAATTAGAGAAATATACAACCTGCATATAGCAAAGCTAATCAAGGCAGGTTGTATAATTTACAATCAAATTTAGCCAACACAAATTATAAGTAAAGTCAGGTAATTAAAAATAATAATAATAATAATAATAATAATAATAATAATAATAAATAAATAAGTAAAATACATAAATAAATAAATAGGTATACACACATTCACAGATAGCTAGCATTTACATGAGTAGTGCAAGAACCTATAATAACACATAGAAGATAAGGAAGTAATAATAATAGCTGGAGTCTGATTATTGCTTTTTATCTTCTTCTGGACTTTCCATGATCGAGATAGATCCTTGCATATCATTGAAAGTTCATGATAAGCTTCATTACAGACATTAAATCTTATTTTAGTGTACAGAAGTAAATGTATCTCATCAGTGTCTTCATCAGTCAGTGTTTCAGTTTGAGATGAAGTTTGAATGTTTTCCTCATCAACCAAAGTAAGGGTTTCATATTTCATGCTTTACACTGTCTACTTCAGGTAAAAACAACTTGGTGTTTCAGCCATTTCAGTTGACAGGTAAAAGTTAGCTATAGCCATGGTTTAGAATTCAATTTCTTTAACAACAGTAATATCCTCTTAGATTCTTGATCTCCCCATCTTTCACATTGCAGTATTTATGTTTGACAAGCTTTTTGGCCAACGCACTCATCAGTTGAGTTGGTTTAAGGCCAGTAATATTTTTATGTGAAACGGCAAACTTCTTTTTAAGTATTTCAACAATTTCATCTCTTTTCAGTACTCTACTAAACACAACTTTCACAATGGTCTAATTAATTTTTAAAGACCAATTTTCTACATGGGTTGGTGATGACTCACTCCTGTCATATTTAGAATCTTAGGCATTTCCACCCTCTTCCATTTGTTCCTGTTCTTCATTTTCAGAATGTCTGTGTCACCACCTCCAGGACTTTCTCCCCCACTTTCTCCTGCACTTGATGACTTCTCAAAACTTGTTGACTACAAAATACATAAAAAATTCAGAAAATGTTCTGATGATGACTTCAGTTGCTTACACTTAGAGTGGGAATAGACCTTTTTGGAATAAAATCCACCATTTTGAAAAATAGGGCAAACAGGTCACAAAATTATTCAGTTTATATGGAGAAAAACTGGAATCTAATGTCAAATAATTTTAGTAAATTTTAAAATCTGAAAAATGTATGAATGGTAAACTTGAGATACTACTGCATAAAATATTTTTCTGTTAACATTTGAAAGAGATACCTGGGCTATGAAGCATGTACCATTCAATAGCATTTTAATTTTCTATAAATGTGTCATTACTGTCATTGCAGACAAATGTATGGAAAAATCAAAAGGTGATTACACCCTTTGTAGCCCAAGTATAGCCCATCAAAATTATTAATTAAACATAAAAATATCTTTACCATTCATAAATTTTTTATTTAATATTTCAGATATCAAATTTTACAGAAACTGTTTGACATCAACTATTTCCCATTCAAACTGGCTTATGACCTGTTTGCCCAATTTTCACAATGGTGGATTTTATTCTGAAAAGGTCTATTTATTTATTTTGTGAGCAAAAGCCTTGAGGTACAGTACCGGGCAAATGGAAGTTGACACTCGATTCTTGTGAGAATCAGGGTTGAAGGTTGAGACTCGAAGCGTGACTTGATTCTCAATTATGCAAATGTCATGCAAGTTTTGAGGAAATGATTTATTTCTCAAGGAAGGGACAAAGTAATCACGATTTGTTTCTGTATCGAAAGATACATGTATCGAAAGCCGCGGATCGGTTTTAGTTCAAAGCAAAATGAAAGTGAATGAAAAATATTTGCATTGTAACGGAAATTACTGTAGATGCATCGTGAATATTTACCAGAATCACAGCTCGCTTGTAGGAATTTGACTGTAGGAAAATGCTTGAAGTGGCCTGATAAAGAACTTCCTTTCGAAATGTGACAAAAGCGTGACGTGGGGCTTGATCTTTGCTCGTCAAGTTGTTTTTTCGTGATATGCAAATTAACCCCATTCGGTCTGGTCGGGCACAAAGTGCCCATGCTAATTTTCAACATTCATAACTTCAATATGTATTCAAATGCCATCAAACTTGGTGACTTTTCCTAAAATGTATCTGGCAACAATTTCGTATGACAATTTATTGATCATGTGACTTGATATTTCCATGGCAACAAGATTTTGACAGCCATGTTTTTTGAAATTTGCATATTTGTACCTTTGAATGAAGAAAAACAATGTTTATTGGTATAACTTTTATATTTTTACGTCATTTAGCGTTTATTTATTGGTTTTATTAATTTTGAGTGAATTTGGACAGTTTTTAAGAGGTTTTAAAAAATTTCAGAAATCCAAGATGGCGGCCGTATAACTAATTACCTAATAACTACATGATATGATGTCATCATTTCATTGTGCGGACTGTACTATGTACCCTCCAGGTTTCATTGTCATAGCCTTAATGTTCTTGAAGTTACGAGGGGGGCACACCCCAGGCTCAGGAACTCAAAAAAGGCTATGCCATTACTGTCTACAAATCTGTTCTTCTATGTGTATTTTATTCAAGATGTCCTTAAAATAACAGGAATAATGCCACCAGCAAACTAAACATTTTGCATATGCAAACGAAACATCTTTGACAACTTCTACCACTACATGTAGCTGAACTGACAGGAGTGCAAAAAACTTTAAGCTTATCTGAAAAGCCATCGTTTCGAATTATTAAATGGCGACAATGTTATAGGGTCGATAACAGATGCTTCTTGTCGATCTGTGTCTAGTCAGTTTGACATAAGGCCAAACACAACAAAGGTCAAAAACTACAATACTTAATATTTAAATATAAATATAAATATAATATTTAAATCCACTTGCATTCTAATTCATTTTCCAAAGAATTGATCACGGTGTATAAAAACTATCGTAATATTTTCTCTTTCTTGCTGTGTAAGTCAAGTCTTCATCTTCATTCAACGTTTCTTTCGGCAAGTCCTCCGATCAAACAGTCTGTTCAATAAATATTTTCGTGTATTGACTGCTGCTTCAGCGGCCTCCGCATAATCCATGTCATCATCTTGCATAAAGCTATGTAATGTTTTCATGACCTTTTTATGCAGTGGGTCAGTTCTAAGATCACGATACCACTTTAGGTAGTGCAGATACAACCCTCGTAGCCTCTTTCTGTAAACAGGGAGTAAAAGATTGGATGCTTGAACCTCCGCAACGTCTTGTGGCAAACCCCCCATCGTGTTTTCTTTCACCTGCTCTTCCCAGGTTGTGCTAAGATCATTAATAACTTCGTCACATAACTTATCCTAAGGATCAGTATCATCATTTTCGGCGTCACTAGCTATGCTTTTCTGGTCTTCGTCTTCGTCATCCTCACCATCACCATCACCATCGTCATCATCACCATCATCAGCATCAGCATCGTCATCAGAATCATCACCATCTTTCTCTTCTTCATCTTCTTGTTCTTCTTCTTTCTCCATCCGACGCATTGCCCTTTCATATTCCTCAAATGGGTTTCCATCATACAAGTATCTAAAGAATTCTCTCCTATTCTATACTGACTGGTCATCTCTTCTTCTTGTTGCTCTGAACGTTTATTACAACATTGCTTCTTGTGCGTATCTCTGTTGTATTTTCGGCTAAATACTCTTTCACAGAATTGACAAGAATGCATACTGATCCACGATGGTTACTCGATGTTGACTTGTTGTAAAATGAGTACAGACACACCGCCTTGCTCATTAATACAGCTGAGTCACTCAAAGGGGCTTTTGTCAATTTAGTATGTCCCTTGTTACAAAAGAGGTCAATTGTACTTTACCTTAGCCTAAAATAAAAATTATGAAACCTTATACCAAACCTGTACAACTCGTCCCAAAAAATATAATAGACAAAGCTATCAGTCTGCAAAATGCGAGGCACAGTATGAATAGTGTCACCAAATTTCACGATATGTTTGTCTGTTTTTCTCTTTTTAGGTTTGGTTCCTGACGGAACCTTGGCTGGATGAGTGGGCTTTCTCTTCGTAGCGTGATCAACTTTGGACTGTTCCATCTTTCCCCTGAATGCACAAATTGAGAGTCGCTACGAATCCCTGAATGACTTTAATCTATTGTTTATCGTTCGATTATCGTTTCATTAACTTTTAAATAACAAACACTTGTCACAATTGTGAAAAACTCTCTGTAAAACAGAATTTCAGTGGGCTTTTCTTTGAGGTGCACTCTTCTGTCCTATAAAATGATCAGTGAAAAACAATGTTACTCGTACCAAGTACTGCATGGTTACTGGCTGTAACCATAATTGGCAGAAACGCATCACAAAAATTAGAACCCGCAAACATTTAGTGTCATAGGTTAATACGGACAAAATCACATATGTTAACACAAACATTACATGATGTCTTATTACAATCTCATGTTTTCGACAGTATGCAAATAAATACAAATGGATGTAGTTCAATTACCTTTGAGACAACTTAATTGTAATTAAAAAAGAGTAATTTGAACTCATGTCGTTTCTCTCTTTATTATGCGAATAGCGCTGCGGATCTGATCAGATAACGTCATCCAATTTTCATCAACATGTGTCAAAAAGTAAGCATAATTCGTTAACTTTGATCTAACATAACTTCTTTTCTTTTTAAGTAACAAACCTAAAACTTAGTACACATGCTCTCAAGACATAGCCCTACATTGATTGGTGACATGCGCTGCTTTGAGGAGATGACATCATCCAATTTTGCTTGACAGTTGTCAAAACAGTAAAATCAGAGAAAAAATGCTGACTAAGCAAAAAATCGTGTTTTTTTAACTGAAATCAGTAGGCCCTGCTGATTTATGGCTCTCCTGTAAGTTTTATGTCAATCGGTCAAGCCGTTTAAAAGTTATAAATGTGTGTCAGTACTAACAGAACCATAACAATTGTAAATCAATGTTTCAGTCGCTACTTCCTAGCATTATCAAACAATGTTGAAATGCCATGCCTCTTTATGTTTTAGCATTTCACTGGATTCTTCTGATAGCTCACTGTATGACTGGTACGTTGATGGGGTTTCCAGTAATGGTTCACAGGTACCGGTATGTGCAATTGGTCTATGAACAGTGCCTTAAAAACTGTAAATGCCACCTCAATACTATCACATGCAATGACATCATTTCCAGCAATAAACCAAAGGAGCAGTGGCAGGGAATTTCCCTGTTATGAGTGGATGTATTTCTTCAATTGATCCAAACACTGTCGTTCTTGGTTGGTTGTTGGCTCTGATTTGATTAGTTTCAGAATCGTTTTGGCAGTGGGCTTCTTGATGTCATACAGATTCTCTATAGCCATAACGGATTTGAAATCTGAGAGATCAATCAAGGAGTTAATAATAGGTGCCCAGCAATTCATGTCATTTCTTGTTGGGCAAGTTCAGAAACGATCTCCACTATGTTTTCTTTTGTGTGAATTCGAAAACACTCATAATTGGAAAGAAAATCTAATACATCCTCATTATTTTCATCGTCAAAAGATTCTTCAAGACATTTCTTGAGTGTTTCCCTTTCATCTTCCGAAAAATAGAGACAAAAAGATAACAAAAACTCACTTGTGATACCTACTTCGCCAAACAGACATAATGCAACAAAAGCTCGAGACAATGAAAGGGGAAAATAACTCCTTAATATACCCATGCACTAAAATTCTAGCAATTGCCTCCCATTTTCCCTTTTGGTAATTATGTCTAATAGTGGGCACCTTCTCTTGAGCTCCTACAGTTAGGGAGGTAAAGAATTGCATCGCGAAAAACACCAAGCCCTCTTCCTCCCTGCCATTGTTACCAATGAAGGTAACATCTAAATTCACATGTAGTATTTTTGGGTCTTTAAATGCTTCTATCCTATTGTCTTTAAGCATAGCCCTAACAGAATAATTTGGTGAACAGAATGCTTGTATCAGGTTTCATTCGCAACTGTGTAAATAAACTGACTTCTCTATTTTGCATTGCTTCCAATTCAGCTATTTGCTCTTGAGCTGCCTTAAGTATATCCTTTGTTATGATTTTAGCACCAATGGAAATGTAGTCATGGCAGTTAACAGTAACTTGATTATATTATATTAAGCGAATGAGGAGGCGAATGGGGGTGGCAAACCTCTCATTAGTCAAGACAGATACTCGCTCTAGATACGACTCGACAGATACTACTCGCTCTCTAGTCAAGACAGATTGAATATTATCCAATCTGTCTTGACTAGAGAGCCCTTTTACTTAGTTAATTTTTCTATTTTTTGGATATACAGTATTTTAGTAGCAATGACTTGTATGGCATTACAATAGCGATTTTCTTATCAATCGAAATTTGGGAAAGATGTACAAAGGTTAAAAATATTTATTTTCTTTATTTATTGATATTTAATTAATTGCAACGATTTTCATTTGGGATTAACATTGATTAACTGGCAATGTTTTTAAACAGCCAATTTGTATGTGCAGTGTATATGTGGATGTAAAGTATGAGAAAAAACAAGAACTTTGTGCATGTCAATAAGTTCAGTAAAAAGACTTAAAAAAGAAATGTTTTCTCTAAACACTTCACTAAGGTAGACTATTGCAAAAAAGGCAAATGAAAATATTTTGTTGCTTTTTCCGTTGACTCAAAAGTTGTGTACCTTCGAGCAGAATGGAAGAAGAGTTCGACCCAGAACCCAACTTACCAGTGCTGAAGAATACCTCAGAGGCCCAGGAGGTAGCGCAGCAAATTAAAGAGTTTGAACAATTCCATGGCTATGAAAGGCTGTCACTTGCTACAAGCAAAGTCGCTGACATGCTAGAGGAAATAAGAATGTCTAGCCCTAAGTCACAGACGACAATAACAGATTTTTTCTTAATTTTCCGTTAATACTTTTCAGGTGCGACATAAGAGACAAAACCAAATACAGAAAAGTGTTTAAAACTTAAGCAGTCTAAATTAGCAGTTTAAATTGTTAAAATACAGTAACAGGGGACTGCGAGACACAAACGTTTAGAACATGTTGCTCTTATTTTGAGTTAATGTTGCTATTTGCAATCAAATGTATATACTGTGATTAAAAATGCTCTTCATTGTTGAGTATTGTTCGATTTTCTTCATATTTCGTGCTAAATTTGGAAACCTCTATTAAGCGGTCACTTGGCTAAGTCCCGAGGGTGACCGCTTAATAGAGTTCCGACAATGGTTGTTGTTGGCAAATGATATCCTCTGAGTCTTTGTGTATTCCTATGTCCCCCACCTGCCCAACATGGTTTGGCATGTGATTTGTGTTCTGGGGCGTGTTCAACTCGATCTATGGTTTAGAAACGATTTGTGTTCTACAGGATCTATGAGTACTCCGGTATATATGGGGATGACATTATATGGTCTATTGGTTTTGCAAGATCTATGAGATCTATGGGTTTTACTGGATTCTACACGATCTACAGGATCTATAGGATCTATGGGTTCTAGAGATCTAGAGAGGAATGTACTGGTAATTCTTTTTAACTTTTCATTTATTTTCAAGTATCAACTTCAGTTATTGTAAATTATTATTATTGCTATTTTAATAAAGATATTTTCCAGTTATTATTATATTGTAGCATCTCGGGCTTATAAGGTGTACTTTGCCTAGTCAATTAGCAATTACCCTTGGGAGCAAGCAACAACAAGTTCCTAAAGGTCCCAAAGGTGTCCCAGTTTAATGACTGGCACTGGTTTACAGAACACTAAACTGAATTACTTACCAGTTTCCTTGTGTTCTGAAGTTCACTCTCAAAGTCAAGTTGAGCTCCTTCTGCTGTACCCGGGGTTCTTGAAATGTGGATCAGCTTATTGAGCTGGTTCTTACTTTGTCTCACCAGGTAAGACCAAGGTAGACTCCCCCCCCCCCCCCCCACACACACACACACACATGCTAATGTGAGCTCATGATAAGCTGCTTCCCCTTTACAAAATTTATCTGTTACGTAAACGATCTCTTTAATTTTATCTTGGTCTTCTTTGGACAACTCTTTGAATGATTTAGCTCCTTGTCCTTTTGCCTTGGTAATTGAGTTGTGAGTCTTACCACTGTCATCTAGAAATTCCAGACGTTAACTTGAGGCCAAACGTCTCTGCGAACCATAGAGCTCATTCAGCCTTAGTTTTTAACTCATAGTTTCCTCTGCTGTTGTTCTGCATACAGCTCCTCTACTCTCTTTTCTGCTTTACTTTTTAATTCTGGGGCTTCATTTAAGTCTTTCCAAAGTTGATCCATTAGCTCATGTAGTTCTTCAGTTTTCTCTTGCAGTATTTTGCCTTATTTCTTCTGTTCTTTCAACTCCTCCTCGACTAAAGAAATGTTTTGCACTTCCCCCTAAGTATGGCTATCTTTGGACACGAGCCTCCTGAAGTGATTTTCAATTTTTTTGCAGTCTCTCCTTATCAATATCCCAAACCTTTCACCGATCAATGCATTTGCGATGTCAATAAACTTCACGTCTGGAAACGCTTTTTGCTCCTTAAACTCACACCAACTTTTTAAACGTTTGTTAGTTATGTTTACTGTTAGAAGAATCTGATCACTGTTGACACATTGCTTTGCTATATATTGTAAACTGTGATTTGAATCGATGCCGATACAGTTGAAATAGTGCTCACGGTTGTAATAACTCAGTACGTCAGACATTGAGAATTTTTTCTTTCTAATGAAACTGTTTCT
The DNA here is from genome assembly GCA_022457155.1 of Cladopsammia gracilis. Lineage (NCBI taxonomy): Eukaryota > Metazoa > Cnidaria > Anthozoa > Scleractinia > Dendrophylliidae > Cladopsammia > Cladopsammia gracilis. The sequence goes on from JAJGOT010000122.1 coordinate 120,658, forward strand.
ATGATATTTTTAAGTAACAGCAAAAATATAAACTTGCAGTCGTGCGAGGAATAGTAAACATGAAAATTAAATTCTAGCGCGCATTTCCCATGAGATGCTCTTGCATGGAGGCTTGATACTGCAATACAAAACCATTGCAGGCTTAACTTTAAACTGTTGTACAAGAAAACTGTAGGCCTAGAAAGCCTGGCTCTCACTAATAAGGTTTTCGGGCGAGAACAAGGCACAAAGACCGAGAATTCTTCGCCTTCTTTGCAATGGAACGGAACAGGAACTGCGTGACATGTCAGCCTTTCTTCCCAGGACTTATTTCATTGTTAATGGTTTTTAACAGCCGAAGTGAAAGGTAAATTCATAAGCCAAAGATCAGATTTTTTCCAGATAGGGCTTAAACTGTATTTTATGAATCAATTTTGGCAAATTATGTAGCATCGTTAGATTTTTTTATACAATATGCAATCTTTGATTGTTTTGTCAGTGATCTGCAAGAGTTTGCAAGGCTTTGACTGGATCCGAAGTTGCTAAACGATATTGTTCCGAGTAAAAGGTATGGAATTCATTTTTGCTGTAGATTTTTTAACTAAAATGCGCTGAAATGTCTCTGAATGATACTCGATTTTGGCAAACTGAAAAACAGCATTAGTTCTTGTATTTTCCGTAGGTCAATCGCATCTCACATAAGGTTTTGTAAAGCCATTACAGGCATGCAGGCTCAAATGTCCGAAATTTTCGGCCATGAATAGCTGCATATAAAATGTAATAATTATTAAAAATAATTTAATTATAAGAAAAGCAAGCCATTCAAATGATATAAATGTTAGGCCAGGTTGAAACATCCTTGTTCTTATGCTTGTGTTGTACATGTAAACCACGCTTAAAGGGTGTCGATTGTTTTATGGTGACTTATGCCAGCTTTTTTCATTTCTTGACTTAAAACCAAAGAAAAAAGCCTTTCCTCTCTTTATCCTGTCCACCAACCTTGACTTTTTCACAAGAAGGAATGTTGATGAAACCAGCAGATGTGAGAACTTGTTGAAACAGCTTTAAAATGCTATTATAGTCAGGAGTGGCATCTTCATGAGACTGGGTGGTAATAGCACTAACAATCTGTTGAAGAACAAATACTTCAAAGTCCTCCAGTCGTTCAGGTGCCAGTGGAACATTCTTTTTCTCCATGTATGCAACCAAAGAAAGTGGTGCATCATCGTGTTTCCTTCGTTTTCTGATTTGTGTCTTTAGCAATTTTTTTCTGTGTGGGTTCCCACAATTGAAACATTTGCATGATGGCTTACGCCCCTGCATTTGCTGAAAACACTAGCACGTTGATCCCTATGAGGTGCAAGTAGATAGGAAATGCGGGTCAGCTCACAGCAGAAATACGCCCAAAAATTTACCCACCAATTCAACACATTCTCGGTTTCAGCTCACAGCAGAAATACGCCCAAAAATTTACCCACCAATTCAACACATTCTCGGTTTCAGCTCACAGCAGAAATACGCCCAAAAATTTACCCACCAATTCAACACATTCTCGGTTTCAGCTCACGTAACATCAATCACCCCAAAAAACCCCACACGTTTCACTTCTAATTTTTTCCCATGATTTCTCACACAACTTCACTTCTTCTTCTTTCCACACAACTTCCATTCCCTCAATTGTTCACAAACATTTCAAAGTTCCACTTCCACTCTTCTCCTACAATTCCCCACAATTCTACCAATTGCAACATGTTTCACCCATTGCAACATGTTGAACATGTTTTTAATCAATTCAACACATTCTCGGTTTCAGCTCACAACAGAAATACGCCCAAAAATTTACCCACCAATTCAACACACAGCAGCTCACAGCAGAAATACGCCCACCCATTCACCACATTCTCACCCATTCCCACTTCCTTCAAACAATGCATATTATTCACCAGCAGAAATACGTTCAAAACAAATTCCCCATTACCCAACACATTCTAACCTCTTCTCTCTCATCCCAACTCCCTCCAACATGCGCACATATTCAACGTGTTCCAACTAGTTCGGTCAGTCTTTCTATAAGTTTTGTGGTGGAAATAACTTTCTTTTGTTTCTTCTCAGGTGTTTCTGTTTTGATATCTTTCGTTCTTCTTTTTACTTTATTCACTTCTTTCTTCGCTGTGCCTTCACTCACTTCCTCCATTCGGCTCACTTTTTCAACTTTCACCTTTTCCTCCACTTCCTCCACTTCGTTCGCTTCTTCCCCAAGTCTCCAATGCCCCCAAGCCAATGTGCTAATTCCATCTTCTCTCACATATCGTTTGTCGTCACCAGCACTCAAAGCTGTCTTGTTAATTCTCTGGGTGAAGATCTCATGTTTTGAACTTCTTATGCAATTCATAATCCTCATCTGTGGGTTCTTCGTTTCCAAGCAGTCAACATAGTCTTCATGAGTGATTCGCTTTTTCACAACTCGTTTCTTCACACCCTTACATTTCTTTGTCCCACCCCCACCATGCACTTTGAAGGAATAGCACTTTGCTCTCAATCCCACAAACTCTTCAATCACTCCCCCACAAGCTTCATCTTTCATCAAACCCAATACTTTCTTGTTCATTCGCTTTATCGTTCCATCAACAACTCTGGGATGTGTTTCAGCAAACTCTGACGTGTCAAAGTGCTTTGGCACATCCTTTGCTATATCCACAAACAAGTCATCTGTTTCAATTTCATATAGCAACGAATCCGTATCTGTGAAACACAGTTGAGCTTTCTCCCATTTCTTCTTAACGTAACTGTAATGGAAGTCATACATTAAACTCTTTGAAACATCCAATATCGCTTGTCCCACATAAACTGGCTTATCAAATGTCATCTTAGTCCGTTTCATATGAACTCCCACAAGATTTTCATCAAAGATGGTGAAATGCTCAAAGTTTGGTTTAGCCACCAACTTGCAGAATTTATGTCCCTGGCACACCAGTCGCACATCTTTTCTTTTCCTGATGTTCTCCATAGTTTTCCCAAAGACTGCATTGTTCATCAACTTGAAGAAATCTTTCTCAAATGCATTTTTGGACTGTTGCCGTAGTATGACATTCTTGTCAATGAATGACTTCAACCAGCACTCTTCCCGGAACTTAACTCCTCTTCTTACTTTCTTCAACACACATCCCAACTCCAAAGCTTGTTTCAGAAGTCTTTGATGCACAACCATTTTCCGCTTATTCCTCAAGTTGGGAATTAGTTTCTCCACCTTTCCCATCATCAGTCGTTCTGGAAGCGGTGGGAAATCATTGAAATGGTCATGCAACTCTTTGGGGATATCCACATCCACTTCCAGTACGCAACTTTCATCGCTCCATCTTTCCAATTCATCTTCAGTCATCCACTGGAAGCTCCCAACTGGCAATGGATTTGACATGGCCCATGCATATAGTCCATTCGCGTCCCAATAAGCTAGATACTTTGATGGCTGATTTTCATCGAAGTCATCTCCCATGAACTTGTTGTTGGCCTTTGCCTTTCGATGGAAGATCGTTGAAACTCCTCCTCGAATTCCTCGTTCGAAGAAAAGCAGCATTTCTGGGTCGGTCAACAGTTCCAATTCCACTCCACTTTCTTTCAATGCTGCATCCCATGCCAAACCAGGGGAAGTGAAAAACCAAGCTGGATCCAAGTTATAATGAGTCCGGCACACCTTTCTGAACCTTTGAAACACATCCGTTAATAGAGTGACATCTGACATTAAATAGGCATCATGGAAATCGCCCAAGTTCTTCATCTTCATCTTTTTCCAAACTAACTTTGCATATAGATAGTCCTTATCACTAACTCCTTCATCATTCAAAGCTGAATAGAAAGCCTCCTTGTTAGGGAGATTCTCTATTTTGAACTTATTAACTGAATCCAACCACTCATAGGGGAAGATTCCTTTTCGTTTGAACCACTCCCACTGTTCACCAAATACCTTTCGAGTTTCCTTGAAATCTTCATCCTCTAAATTCTTCACTAGGTTTTCCAAAGGAGCAGCCATGAATGCTACTGAGTCTAGAAAGCGAATTTCATGCCATAACTTTTTCCCATTCACTTCCCCCACTTCTATCTTTTTGGAGAAGGAAATGTACTTCTCTTCATTATTTGGGAGGCAAGTGATATCTCCTGGCGTCAACCCCAAGCTTTTCACAATGAAGTGCGCGTCATATCCTTTCAGGTTATGGAAAAACACCGGAGTGAATTTTGGCTTTCTGAAATTCAGATTGCATGATTCATGAGCTGCTCCTCTGAATTTCCCAGTGAAATGGCAGTGGTCTCGAACTCGCTTATCATCCACTGTAAATTCTTTTTCGCATATCCAGCAACACGTTGCTTCCTCAAACTGTTTTCGTTCTTTTCTCCCAAATTCCATCCTCTTAGGGAATTTCACCTCCTCTTGGATATCAAACACAAACTGAGTTAATTCTTCAACAAACTTCTTCCCAACATCCTCTTCATCACTTTCAGCTCGGTACAAGACGGGGTCTCTCTTCACAAAGTCCGACGCTAAATGAAACGCAAAGGAACAAGCCACATGTTTTTGGAACTTTTCAGTGAAAGAGTTCTCACCTGGCGGCTGCACTGATGAGATTGACAGCTGCTTTGCTTCAAAGTCAGCAAAGATCACAAATGGAAATTCCATCTTCCTGTTGTAGTTTTTGAACTTCACCACACTCCCTTCATTTGGCATGACAATTTTCACTGCTTCAAACTGGGAGCAAGACTCTTCATGCCGCTTCAACTTTTCATCATCAGGAAAGTGGTTCAAGCATCTCCGACAAAACACAACTGCACCCTTGTGTTGCGACACTTGCTTTCCTAAAAGCCGGCTGAGGCTGGTGATCAAGCAATAATGAGTTTTCTCCAGTTCATCCTCATGTTTTTTCAACCATAACAGGTCAATCTTTTGTCCATCTTTTCGGGAGATTCTTAAAGGAAAGACAGTTCCACCTTCATACCCAAAGACATTCACAGCCAATCCAGGGTTCCTTCGTTCAAACTTCCCAATGTCACTCAGGGGTGTTGGGAAAGACAACCCATTCCAATCTAACTCCCTGCTTTGTTCTCTCAATTCGATTGAGATTCTTTCAGCATTCTTTTCAACTGGGTTGAGAGCTCGTGTCACACACCACTTGAAACAACCCACATCTTCATTCTTCATGTTCACCACCGCTCTCTTATTCTTCAACCCCGCTGGAAGCTTCATCCAGGAACTTCCTTGCAGAGGCTGAAATTTAGCGAATGGAATGACCAACTGCATCACTCTCACAAATCTCCAATTCGATCCTCGCATTTGAAAAGTCGCCATGTTCTCCATCACTCTTTCAATCATCTCATCAATAGCTTCCCACCTGTCAGTGCCTTCAAGGTTTGTCAACACCCGTGAGTGAAAGTTTGCTTCTTCTTCAATCTCATCACCAGTTGCTAATTCAGTCCGAGCCATCAGGCAAGTTAAAATTAATTTGACTCTGGTCAATCGATTTTGTTCAAACAAGGTCCCAATTTGTGGCCGCACACGATTGAAAAACTCTCTGGGAAGTTCTCCTGCTCTTCCTGGAATGACCATTTCTCTCGCAAATCCATTGAATGCTGAAGCTCGTTCCACAGTTCGCAACTGAGCAATCTGTCTTCTCAAGGCTTCAACTCGTGGATCAGGCTGCCTCTCAATCTCAGCAGTTTCCAACCAATTCAACCAATCAGAAACTGTTTCAACATTTTGTTGAACGACTGAAGGAACTTCTTGAGCAGAAATCGGTCTTCTTTCCGGAATCAAAATAGGAACATCAATTTTTTTATTTTTCCAATTCAGGGGGTTGATTTTTGTGTTTTTCCGGATTCTCAAACGAGCTGCTTTATTCATTTGAGGAAAGTATTTTCTCGGTTCTTCAGGTTGCGATTCTTCCCAAAGTTCCATCAATTCAGCTTTGGACATTCGAGAGAATCCAACAATTCCTTCTTCACGGGCCCAATTTCGCAAATCTTGCAGATTCATTTTATTTGGAAAAAATAAAAAAAATATTTTCCCAAATAAAATGAAGTTTTCGATTCAGGAAGAAGGAAAAGAAAAAAATATTTTTTATACATTTAAGGAAGCCAGCCAGCAAACAGGAATTCCAATTGCCAACATTTGGAGAGTTCTCAAAAGAGCAAACAAAAAATTTAAAAGGAAAGATGGAAAAGTTTTTTTCATTCAGGATGAAATAACAGATGAACCTTTTTTCCAAGTTGATGGAAAAGATATTTTTGATTTGGATGAACTAGAAAAGTTTAAAATTTCAAGCCAAGTTTTTATCAATCAAATCCTCAAGAAGAAAACTCATTTCCTTGATTCTGAGGAAATCACTCATTATCTCACATGGAAATCTCCTGAATTTGTTTTTTTCATTGAAAAATTGAGTGAAAATCAGAGGGGAAAAAAAATCAAGGTAAAAAATTAACCTCATTGAAAACGTTTTATTTTTCATTTCTTTGAAATGAAAAAACTTACAAGTCTTCATTCACTTCATTTACCAGTCTGCCTCCTCAGTATCTTCAAAGTTATCAAACGCTGAACCGTTCGAGGAGGTTGTTTTAAAAATGGGAGAGGTATTGGATGTACCGATCTCTCCGGGTGACATCGAAATTTCCCACCAGCTCAAATCACAAAACAAACCAATTATTGTTAAATTCCTCAGCCACAAGGTTAAATCCAGTCTTTACAAAAAGCGTACGGCGCTCAGGAATATAACGGTGTCTGATTTGTTTCCCACGTCTGATTATGCTACATCACTAGGACGAGGAAATCGTATCTTCTTAAACGAAAACCTCACAACCTACCGGCGTAGTGTTGTCAAAAAAGCAAATGGTATGAGGAAAAATGGACTGCTCGTCAGTGTGTGGACAATTGACGGTAAGATCTTTGTTAAGACTTCACCTTCGGGATCATCAGTAAGAATCCACTGCTTAGAAGATCTGGATAATTTGTAATTCTGGTACAGGGGAAGGGCATCGAAAGGAATCTAGCATGCAAGAGGTTGCTTTCAATGTAACGTTGTTTTCTGTTCCTGTTATAAGTACTTTAAGTCTCCGATCTTGTTTCCTGTTTATTTACGTATATGCTTTTGTAGTTGTTCTCTTAATCATCGGCCAGTTAATTAACAGATTCTCTCTTGGTTATATTTCCTTTTTTTTTTCCTTACCCCTGATCTTATAGTAACGGTATAAGTAAACACAGTATTTTGTCACTTAACGTTCGGGGTTTGAGAAATCGCGTTAAAAGAAACAGTATATTTAGTTTTTTAAAAGATAAAAACTGTCAAATCTATTTCCTACAAGAAATTTATTCAGTTCCTGATGACGCAAATACGTGGAGTAATGAATGGGGAGGTGACATTTTCTTTTCGCATGGATCGACACACAGCCGTGGTGTTTGCATCTTAATTAACCCTTCGTGCAAATATACTGTTGAAAGCCTCAATAGGGACCAAAACGGAAGAATCATTTCAATTAACCTGAGCTTCGGCTCTGCAAATATTTCTTTGTGCAACATATATGCTCCCAACGATCTACAACAACAATTAGCCTTTTTGAACAATCTGAATAACTTTTTGATAACAAATTTGGACATTGGTAATCTTATTGTTGGTGGAGATTGGAATGTTACTCTGGAAGCTGTTGACAAAAAAGGTGGGTCCCAGTGGAAACCCACCTCATACCGCAATCAACTCATTTCTATGATGAAAGAATTTTCACTGATTGATGTCTATAGAAATCTTAATCCAAGTAAGCTTTGTTTCACCTACGATTCCAAAGCTTTAAAGCTCTCTTCTCGTATTGATTTTTTTCTCGTATCACAACCCCTTGTTGATCGAGTTTCTCATTTGGACACTTTAGTTTCCATCGCGCCTGACCACAAAGCAATTAGAGTCCAATTGCAACTGGAAAATGACAATAGAGGCCCTGGGCTATGGAAATTTAATAATTCATTGTTAGAAGACGAAATTTATGTTAAATTGATCACTGACAGCTACGCTGTCATTCAAAAGAAATACTCAGGAATCGAAGACAAAAGGCTGAAATGGGAACTCATTAAGATGGAAATACGTGGCATTACTATTCCTTTCTCTAAAAATAAAGCTAAACAGTTACACCAAAAAGAAAGGGACATTCAAAATAGACTACAAGTGCTTGACAGAGTCATTTCTAACAGTCCTAATACAGACTGTATTAAGAATGAAATAAACGAATATATTAATTTAAAAGAAGAAATCGATCTTATTTATCAAAAGAAGGGTAAAGGTAGTATTATACGTTCCAAATGTAAATGGATTGAACGAGGTGAAAAGCCGACCGCTTTCTTTTTCAACCTAGAGAAAAGGAATTATAATCGTAAGTCAATTAAAAAGCTGGAGGGAGCAGAAGGTACAACCTTGACTAATGAGGACGAAATATTAAAAGAAATTGAAACTTTTTATAAACAATTGTATAACTCCGGATTAGACGAAAATGACTCATTCGATTTGTTTGTACAAGGTCTAAAAACTCCTAAACTCCAAGACCAACAGAGAAACGAATTAGAAGGCGAAATTACACTGGCGGAGTGCAAAGTAGTACTGCGGACTTTCAGTAACGGGAAATCACCAGGCGAGGACGGCTTTACATGGGAGTTTTACAATTGTTTCTTTGATCTACTAGGACAAGACTTAATAAACTGTTTCAATGAGGCATATGTGAAAGGCGAAATGTCAGTTTCGCAGAGAAGAGGTGTAATATCTCTCCTCCCAAAAGAAGACGCCGATCTCCTAAAGCTTGCAAATTGGCGTCCGATCACGTTACTAAATGTTGACTATAAAATTGCATCAAAAGTCATAGCCAGGAGACTTGAAAAGGTTTTGGATCTCTTAATAAGCCCTGACCAGACAGGCTTTCTGAAAGGTCGATACATTGGGCAAAATATTAGATTGGTCAACGACGTAGTAGAACAAACAAAAATACAAAATATTCCAGGTATTCTCGTACAGCTTGATTTTTGTAAAGCTTTTGATACTATCGAATGGAGCTTCATTAAAAGAAGCCTCGCACTCTTTAATTTTGGAGACAGTATACAACAATGGGTCTGGACTTTCTATAATAATTCGGAGAGCGCTGTTCTTAACAATGGATTTTGCACAAATTTCTTTAAACTGTCGAGGGGAGTGAGGCAAGGTTGCCCTTTGTCCCCTTATTTATTTATCGTAGGGGCGGAAATTTTAGCGTGCAAAATCAGACAAGACAAAACCATAAAAGGAATAACAGTCTTTCAAAAAGAGCTAAAATTAAGCCAGTTTGCTGACGATACAACTCTTCTATGCAATGATTGCAATTCGGTCAATCGAGCTATCACGGTTCTCAATTCCTTTGGAAATCTATCTGGCCTTAAGCTAAATCCGTCAAAAACCAAAGCGCTTTGGTTAGGGTCATTAAGAAATCGCAAGGATAAACCATTTAACTTTAAGTGGCCCAAAGAACCGCTTAGAGTCCTTGGAACCTATATTTCATACGATGAGAAACAAAACGAGGAATTCAATTTTAAAGGAAAGATGCATAAACTTGACACCATTCTTGGTATATGGAACTCTAGGAACCTCACACTTTTTGGCAAGTGTCTTATAACGAAATCTCTTGGCATCTCACAGCTAGTCCACCCACTTTCAACACTCGATTTTCCAACACAATTGGTTCAAGCTGTTAACTCGAGCATCTTTAAATTTATCTGGAAAAATCGAAGAGACAAAATCAAACGCAAAATTATGGTCCAAGACTATAACAAAGGTGGTCTACGTGCTCCAAGCATAGAGACCATGGCCAAATCACTTAAACTGGCATGGATATCCAGGTTCTTACAAAATATACCTGCACATGATGACGAATCATGGAAGGTCATTCCCAATCACTTTTTCGATAAATATGGTGGCTTGAACTTCCTGTTACGTTGTAATTACGACAAGAACTTTCTTGATAAGATGTGTCTCCCTTACTTCTATAAGTTGATATTAATACATTTCTTAGAACTTAAAGTTTCTTACAATACGCAGTTTAGCCGGTTTGTATTATTCAATAATAAAGATATTTTAATTGGCGGCCATTCGTTCTTTTACAGAAGTTGGATGAATAAAAATGTCTTCCTTGTTCAAGATCTTTTAGGGGATGATGGTAAGGTTCTTTCTTACTCGGAATTTTTTAGGAAATTTCAACTAAAAGGTAACTTCTTACAATACATGCAAGTTGTTTCTGCGATTCCTAAGGATCTGATGGAGGACGCACGGAGATACGTCATTGATAAAACTAGTATTTTGTCCGAAAGCTCCTTCCAGCTCTCAGCGGACCTTTCATTAGATTTACTCAAAATGAAAAATAGAAATTACTATTGGCTCCTGATTAGTAAAGACCAACATGAAATAAACGCTAACATAAAATGGGAAAGAGACCTCCTACCTGACAAAATACTTGCAAGGCATCATTTCTCCCGTGTGAAAAATATTTGCAGAGATAACAAACTAAGAGAATTCTACTTTAAACTCCTACACAGAATTGTCGTCACAAAAAGAGAACTGTTCACGTATGGTATTGCAGAAAATGCGCTTTGCCCTTACTGCAGACAAAATGATTCAATAATTCATACTTTTTGTAACTGCCACTGGACCAAGTGGTTTTTCTCAGAAGTAATCAAATGGTTCAACGTCGAAAATGCCACCTCCTTTGCGCCATCCTCAAGTGAATTAATCTTTGGTCTTAATAATGACAGAAAGAATCAAAGCTCTTCGGCAATTATTAAAAAGCTCGATTTTACTCTTTTGTTTGCTAAATATTACTTGTACATAAATAAGTTAGCTTCTAAAGATTTATCTTTGGATGAATTTAAGGCTAAAATCAGCTGGAGATACGATTTGGAAAAACCCCCTCCTTCAATTAGTTTGTAGTATCTATCTTACCGGAATAATCTGTTAATTAGCAGGTCTATCGTTATTGTGCGTATTGCTACAACTGCTGTACTATTCTTTCTCTTTTTTATGTAATTTTGATTCAATCTGTAATTTCGGTATATGCTTTCTTTTAGTTTTAAACTTTGTAACTGTAATATATATATATATATATGTATATATGTTTTGTCAATAAACTTTATGTATTAAGAAAAAAAAAAAAAAAAAAAAAAAAAAAAAAAAAAAAAAAAAAACGCTGAACCGTTTCCATTGAATTTTGTTACAAAAACTGAATTGATTGAACATGAAATGGATTGACAGTTTCCGCAAAAGATGCGAGAAATTCGAAAGATCACATGCCCTGTTAGTTTTTCTCCAATGTGATCATGCGGGTCAAACCGAATGGATTTTCTTCGCCCAACTTCTCCTTCACCAAATTTCGAGAATGGAACGCTGATGTTTCCTTTTTGAGTCAACCACAACTTTCCCCAAACTTTTTCCATCTCGCTTCGATCCGTTTTAATCAGGTTGAAATCTGTTTCTGAAAAATTTCCAAATCTCCAATTTTGTCTAACAACTTTTGACTTATTCTCCATTGCAAGCTTTCTGATCTGCCCCTCTATCTCTTTCATCTTTTCTTTGATTTCAGGGGGTGATTGATCTAGATTGATTCCCAATGAAAATCCGTTTTCATTCTTATGAATTTTAAAGACGCATTTCTCAAGTTTGAGAGTGATTGGTCTTTCTTTGAACCGGAGAGGGATTTCAACAAATGGTTGCATTGTTTTTTTCATTTGCGGTTCTTCGGTTGTGATTTGGTTCGTTTTCAATTCCTTCAACTCCATTTTATATGGAGTAAAAAAAAAATAATTTTTTTTCTTATTTAAAAATGGAAGCAGAAGATTTCGAAAGAATGATGGAAGACAGTGATTATATTATAGAATTGATGAATCTCAATTTTAATGACGATTTTGCAATAAAAATTTTACTTGAACTCGAAAAATCAGGTCATCACCCAGAAGATTTTCTTGGGGAACTTTTAGATTTTGATTTTGATGGAAATGATTTTGAAGAAGATTTCTCAGCAGCAGAAGTTGTTGAAATGATTATGGAACCAGATTTTGGTCCGCTTGGGAATGTGTGATTTCACTCCATTTGGAGTTGAATCACTCCCGGCTCGCAACGGCTCCCTTCGGTCGCTTCGCTCACTCCCGGCTCGCAACGGCTCCCTTCGGTCGCTTCGCTCACTCAACCCTCAAATTTTTTCTCCCATTCAGCTTCAAACTTTTCCAAATCCAACCCCAAATCAATCACAATCCCATCAATCGCTTCCATTGAAAACAAAAATTCATCCCTGTCGAATTTTCCTCCCCGCAAAGCGAAGCGCAAATCACTCAATGTTTTTTCATAGGTGGTGAAAGCGAATTTCGCCATCTTAATTTTGCTTTTCAGATTCTTCATTTCATTCGCGGTTTTCAAAACTAATCCTGCTCCTGAAATCACTCCCAACACGATTGGGTTCAAAGTCGCGGCTCCAGCAATCGTCCCGATTGCAACCAGACCGGAAGAGGTCAAATTCATAAGCAGATTCATTTTCTTGAATCGACCATGCGCTCGTTTCAAACACCAAAATCTTTTGTGATAAAATCGATAAAGTTTTTTGATCTCTTCCAGTTCTTCTTCCCGAATTGCGGGGTTGATGTGATTGAAAGCAAAGATGCTTTGTTTTCGCGCTCGCTTCACTCGGCTCGGCTCGCTTCGCTCGCTCCCTTCGATCGCTTCTCTCGCTCTCATTTTTCTAGATAATTTCAAAAAGAAATGTGATTTGGGCCTGGCCAATATTTAATGTTCGATCATCTATTCTTGCTGTAAATAATTCTCCTTCCTTATAAACAACATTTGAAAAAGAAAATAATTGAATTCTATTATCTCTGCTAACCCTCGTTCCACTTTGTGATTCTTTATCTGGGAGATATAAACTTAGTTGTGGAAAAGAAGATGTTTTCGATAAAATTTGAGAAAACGCTTTAATTAATTTGCATCGAATGGGGATGACTATATCATTGAAAAATTATCAAAAAGTATATTTATGGCGTCTCCAGATGATTTTCTAAATCTTCCAATCAGCATGAAATTATTCTTCAAATTTGAATTGAGCAATTTGTGGCCATTCAAATCCAAGTCAGTCTCCATAACCATCTTCCCTGCTTCGAAAACAAAAGGGAAATCGAAGACGCTGCTTGCAACATCAGGTTGGGAACCAGCAATGCCATATATGATCAGATTTGCATTTCCTTTTTCAGCGGACTCGGCAGTGCCTCGCCATTTCAAATCCAGGAAAATAAATTCAGGTGGAGTGATCTTCCATTTGTGCATGTGGATGATGGATCTGGAATACCCCGAAAACTTCTTAGTTGATTGCTGATTGATATTCAGACTGGCGCTCACAACGTTGACGCTCACGCCATCCATTGACGCGGGGAAGAATTCAATACAAATCGTGTATTCTCCCTCTGGGAGTTTGAACATATTGAATCCAAGTCTCCCAGAGTATTCATTAAAAAGATCTTTTGTGATTTCCAAGTCATAGGCCTTCTTGTTGAAATGATGCGGTGAATCTGGAAAATCACTTATCCCAGTCACTGTCATATGATGTTCAGAGCTGGATTCATCCACATCTTCCATCAGATAGCGGAATGCGTCCTTTGGGTGAGAGGTTGACGTGATATGCGATTCATTTACGTATTTTTTGATCTTCTCTTCTAATTCCATCGTGTGGGCTACCACACCTCCTATCTTGTTATCCACATAAGATTTTGACGTGGGTTGATGCTTCAGAGTTGGCGCTGCGATATTGTTTATTTGTTGCGAGTTCATATCCAAGTTTCCGGTCATTGTCCCACCTTCCAACGAAAGCTTTTTCGCGGATTGGGCATCCACATATCGCATATTTGCGCCCTGATCGGCAACTTCAGGATCTTTCACGTTAAAAATGGTGTGATTTCCCATATCCAAAGCCGTCTCCATTGGAAACGTCTCTTTGCGGCTGAGAAAGATATTCTTGATGTCATTATAAGAAACCAGGTTGTTATAATGCGCTCCCAAATCATGCCATGTTTGTTGTTTTGAGTTTTTCACGTTGAAAAGCCCTTTCAAATCCAGGTCCTTCGTGACTTCATGAGTTGATACATCAGGGTGGAATTTTTTCAGAGTGACCATATTCACCGCTGACAAATCCTGGTTTTCATCCGTGTCCAGATTGACGATCAATTTGCGATTCATTTCTATTTCCCCGGGGTTGATGAGTTTTTGCCCCCTGAGATCAAGATCCCCAGTCATATGGGAAGACCCATCCACCTGGAGAGAATCTGCTCGCAATTGCGTTGCAAGCGTGTCAACTTGGTGCTTTGTGATTGCGTCATCATTGTCAACTCCTTCGGCAACATTAACCAGTCGTTTTTGTTGGATATCATAATTATTGTTGGTGTCTAATTTCAAACCACCTTGTTGAACTTGTTTGTTGAAATTTTTCATGTATTCCCTCATGTCAACACCGGTGTATCGTCCTACATTGTTGAATATGCCCATTTTAAAAGGTTTCATCAAAATTTTTGCCAACACTTTTCTTTTCTTTGTCAAGGAAAAGGAATTCGAAGGGTCCAAGTTTGTTGAAAAGATGGGGGTCAATCAAATTCTCTTTTGCAATGAGATCGAGGTGAGTTTTTGTTGCTGGTGGATAAAGCAGCATGTGTGAACAATTCAAACGAATCTTTTGTGGAACATCATAATAGGACTGGGAAAGATAAATTGGACTGATTCCGTGATGTCTTCCATCTGTCCAATGATTTGCGATTTGTTTTTGAATTCGATCGGATGAGTTCATGAGGTCATCAAACACGATGACTTTCCGATTGTTGCTTGGATAATCTGAGGTATTCATGATGTCATCTGGCCCCAGAATTTCGAGAACTGGATATCCGACTTTTTGGCTGACACCTTCCATCAACTTTTGTAGATCAACGATTTTGTCTTGATGTTGATTGGGAGAGTAGAAATAAATTTTATCATAGAAGACGAGAGGTTTTCGCAACATGTGCATCAAAGTGTTTGTTTTTCCGCAACGGGTTTGACCCGCAATGAGCATTCGGAAATCTTCATCAAGGAAATCACAGTGCTTTCGGTCTGGCTTCGCTCCGCTCGCGTTTCGATCATAATTTGGAATCTTCATTTTAAGTGTTGAGATAACATTTATCTTTGGAGATAAATGTTATTTTGTCACTTAAAATGGATCTTAACAACATACGAAAGTTTGTCGGTAGAGAATTTGAAGGGTATCAAATCGCGAAAGCCGTCACAGAAGTGAAAAATGAAATGAAAGACCGAGAAAAAGGGCGGGATGTTGTCATGAGTGATTATTTCAAGACTCTCAGAGAACCCCTGCTGGAGCAACAAAAGAAGACAGATGCAAAACAAGACGCGGTAATTGAGCAACTCAGGCAAAATCAACTTGCGTTGACTGAAGGCATCCAAGACATCGTCACGTTGAATAGAGAGCTTCCTCAGGTACCTGCTGCGGAAGAAGAAAAGGGAGCAACCGCGGCGCCGAAAGCAGACATCCTTATCCCGAACCAAGGATTTGAAGAGTCGGAATTAGCATTTATCAAGGCAATCGGGTTACCAGAACCTAATGACTTACTTTCATTGGAATCAGATGGCTTAATCGACACGGAGAAAAAAGCAAAGCAAGAACGAAAAAAGGTATCTGGTGAAATCACGGGGATGAAAAACAAAAAAGGACTCGACCCAGTGTTAAAAGATAGGCTCGTTAAAGAATTAGAAAAACGGAGAGATGTGGAAAGGCCAATCTTTGAGAAATACCTATTCACAATAACTATGATTAAAGCTTTACCCAAATACAAAAAAACGGGAACGGGGCTCAGGAAATACAAACAACCTCGCAGAAATGCCTTCAAGATTCAAAAAGACCACTATGGTGGGCTTCTCATCGATGTCCCCAAACTTTTTAATGAAATGAAACTGAATGCCTTCCGAGGTGGTAAATTGATCTATCAGGCTGATGCAGACAAATCACTCATTGACCTGCTAACAAAGAGATTCAACCCGAAAAAGAACTATTCCTTGAATGCCGTGAGGATTTTCAACGATTTGAACACACTGTCAAATATGCCACCTCACAAATCCTCAGGTAAATCAAGGATGGTGGGATCCAGCGTTGTCTTCTATCAAAAGCCAGAAGAGCTGGCAGATCGGATGAAAATTTTGATTGGCTCAATGGCTGCTGGCAACAATTCGCATGTCTTGAGGAATGATCTTTCCCAAATAAATGATGAACTCTTGAGAATTGGAGCAATCGATAGAACAATGCATGAAAAACTTTATCAGAAGTATTTAAAATAATGGATGTAAATCGAGTACTTGTCTTTAAATCAATTGATGCAAGAAAACAAAACCCACAAAATAAACCAGGGAATTTCACAACGAGGTTTTCTCCAGAGTTGCAGCTGGAAGAGAATAAACCGCACTGGCTGGCTTTGGATCATCTTTCCATGACGGCAAGCTGGCATAATATCAGGCCTAAATACCACAACAACAAGTTGGTGATTTCAAAAGACAAGGGCAAGACATGGGAAACAATCACCTTTCCTGCAGGAATTTATGACTATGAAGACATCAACGAATTCATTCACAAAAGCATTGGGAAAAGGAGCGAAGCGACCTCCACAGGTGATAGTTATGGAATCAATGTGTTGTTTGATTTGACCACTTTCAAAGTTTTCATTCAACTTCAAGAGAACTTTCAAATTGATTTTGCAAACAGTGGAAACTTTCACATCTTGGTGGGATTTGATGCGGCTAAACTGACAGCTAGTGCTTATGGAATGAATTTTCCAAATATATCAAACAGTGTTGACAATCTCTATCTCAGATGCAGTCTTTTGAGCGATTCAATTGTCTCCGGGAAAAGGTCAAATGCGCTTTACACGTTCTCAACCAACACTAAAACCAGATCATTGCCATTCGAAATTCAACCAATAAATTACTTGTGGAATAAAATCAACTCCCCGCATATTTCTGAGGTTACCTTCTACATTACTGATGATGAAGACCGAGAAGTTGATTTGAATGATATTGATATTTCTTTGACTGTGGTAATTAAAAATGGATGAAAGAAGAGAAAGAGATCCTGATACAGGTGAAATAAGATATGGAGGTGGTTTTTCTGATGTTTTCTCAAAACTCGCAGCTAAATTAACAGGAAAAACAGCTTCAAAATTAGCTTCAAAGGCAGCAGAAAAATTAGTTGAAAAAGGAGCAGAGAAAGTTGGAGAAAAGACTGGACAACTCATTGGTGAAAAAATTTATGATAAATTTACAACAAAGAAAGCGAGTGAAGTGAGTGAAGCGAAGCGACCGGAGGGAGCCTCAGTGCCAGCGCCCCCGGAAACAAAAGGAAAAGAAATTGGGGAAATACTGAAGAAAGTCCGCTTCCAAGAAGACACTGATAAATTTCAATATGTGAAAGATGTTTATAAGAGCCTCCTCTGAAAAGAAAAAACTATCTAATAAAATGGCAGTGAATTTTAGAAACCCGGAATTCGTAAAAAGATACGAATATACATATTATGATCTAACAACACCACTCAATGACAACATTGCAAATGGCAACAGGCAGGAAAAAACTAATTATCACTTCAACGTGGATAATTCCTCAGAAGCAAACCCAATTGATTGGTACAATGCATATCTGGAGGTTGACTTTAAGCTTGTTACAACAGCTGACAGTGCAACTGGAATAACCGCGGGGCCAAATAATGGTAACCAAGATTGCACGACAACTAATGGTTTGACATTCATAAAATCAATCCAAGTCGAATGCAATGGGCAAACCATCTATAACAACACAAGAGCAAATGAATCGGCAAATGCATTAACGCTCTTGAAATACACGAAAACCTATGCCGATTCGGTTGGGCAAGATCAGTTCTTCTATCCTGATACATCAACGGGAACAACAGAAGCACGGCCAGCAGAAGCACTTTATAATGAGGGTTTTGCCAGACGAAAGATCCTGACTGATGCGGCGAATATCAACAAAATGTCAATTCCCCTGAATTTATACAGTTATTTCGCTGCTTTCAAAAATAACCTTCACCCAAATATAAAGACAACTCTTCTGTTGGAACTTGAAAATGACAACAATCTGATTTTCAAAAAAGGCGCTGCGCCAGATTCAAAAGTAATTCTCACTAAACTCAGATTGTGGTGCCCCAAAATCATTTTCAACGGAAAAGGCTTGAAACAATATCTTGAAGATTATCTGAAACCGAAAAAGTGGACATATTTGAAAGAACACCATGAAATAACACAAACAGCAGCTGTGAATAGCTACTTTCGCATTTCCACGGGGCTTCGAAGGCCGCGACATGTGTTGATTTGGGTTGTTCCAACAGCATCTTACAATAGCCAGACACATGATATCTTCAAATTCACGACATTCGGCATTGGAGCAAACAACCGGCACTTCAGTCGAGCTCAACTGGAGTTGAACAACTCAATTTATTACCCTCAATTGGAAATGACAACGGATGAGGAAACTAGGCTTTATCGAGCTTTGATGTCATTCAATTCCGCTTATAATGACGTTTTAAGCGGACCATTGATTACCCGAGCAAATTTCAAAAACCTCTTCGGCATGCTTTACTTCGATCTCCGAAACCAAGAAGATGATGTGAAAGATGGAGTTGTGTCTCTGACTTTCCAATACGAATTGAGTGGCGCCAACCCAACACAGTACACATTGAACGCCTTGGTGTTGCATGAAAAAGAAATTGAGCTGTATACAGCATCAAACAAACTTCTAGTCAAGGCCTGAAAACTTATTTCGATATTCAAAATATTGAAATGACGTCGTATATTCCATATGGTGTGAAATTATCAGATGGGCAAAAAACAAAGCTTGCAAAAGCTGTGAAAAATAACTCTTCCATAACATTGAGACTTTCGCGAAATGAATTGAAAGGGCCAGATGAACTGTTGCTGACAAAGACTCAAATAAGCAAAGTTCAAAAAGCCATCAGTTTGGGGCGGGGAGTTGAATTGTCAATCTCTAAAACACAAATCAGAAAAGTTGTGGGTGGGAGTCTTTGGACTTCGTTGATTTCCCTGGGATCGAAGCTGCTTCCATTTGCAACAAAAGGGGTTTCAAAAGTTGCCCCGCATCTTGCGACTGGAGCGTTGAGTGCCTTGGGGAGCTTGGGGATTGATAAAATATTTGGAAAAGGAGCGCAGCGACCTCGACTGAAAGGAGAAGGAGTGCCAGGAGATCCGTTGTCCTTCATTATGAAGTTGATTGAGAAAGGCATTGAAGTTCCCGCAGTATTCTTATCAAAACTCGCTTCCCTTGGAGACCTCTTGACAAAAGGCCAGAGAAACTTGGTGGGAAAAGGAATTCAAAGCGGAAGTGGAATTACGTTGAAACCAACGCAGAGACAGATTCAAGGTGGGTTATTGGGAACACTTGCCGCTATAGGAATCCCAATGGCTATTGAGCTTGCTTCGAAATTATTCGGATCGGGGCTTCAAGTACCCAGAAAAGGCAAAGGCAAAGGCAAAGGATTGATGGTAAGTCCAAAACCGGGACTGTATCCTTATATGCCGCCGCCATTTTTTGGAACATGGGAAGGTCGTGGGCGAAAAAGAAAATCTGGATCGGGGCTTCTGCTGGGGCCAAACAGTCCCTTTCAAAACATACCGCTAGTAGGGGCCATCCTTTGAGGCCAGCTTGGAAAGATATTCCGATTTCAAACTTTGATATTCTTGAGTGGGTGAGGTTTCTTAAAATTCCAAATTTCAAAGGAATCTTTTCAAGAGATTCAAAAAATCATTTACATAAAACTGGTTCCTGCATAATTAATCTAGATGATTCTATTGGGAACGGAACGCACTGGGTTGCCACATTCATCAAGACACATATTGTCTATTACTTTGATTCATTCTCAATATCACCTCCAATTGAATTGGTAAAATATGCAGATAAAATTGGGAAAGAAATAATTTACAATTATGGGCATCCAATTCAAGCTTTGGAATCTGTCCGATGTGGATATTATTGCTTATATTTCTTGAATGAGATTCGACGAAAATCCTTCTATGATACGTTGAAGGTTTTTTCATTGAGTGATCCAAGAAAGAATGAGAAATTCATAAAAGAATATTTCGATTGAAAATGGAATCATATTGCGTGAAGGAGAAACGCAGGACGGGATGCGTGGAACCGTCTGGATACATGACTGCAAAAAATGGGAGGAAAATGTGGTTTTGCCATTGCGCTTCCTGCGGAATCAAAAAAACAAGATTTGTGAAAAATTCGGGAAACTGAATCTGCCCTCACAAGGTGGGGGCATTGGTGAACTTGCGCTGACTGGCGTTGCGCATGCGCTGCCTTGGTTGGGAAAAAAGACAGTTGAAATGGGTCGTTATGGAGCCAGTGAATTATTGCGAAATAAAAACACTCAGAAAAAAGCATTGGATTTTGCCCTGGACAAGATGAAACCATTTTTTGCCAAAACCTCTGCTGATATGCTCAATCAACTGAGTACGGCGATCCGACCAAACAGAAAATATAAAACAGATCGAGCAGATTTGGATGGGGGTGCTTTAGATGTTCATTCCCTGATTGGGAAGCTGCCAAGACCAAAGAAAGGTTTCACTTTGCCTGGACATAACTTCACCGGACCCTGGAACCCATTGGAGAAGCAAGTCAGATTTGATGAAAAGGGAAAGATTCTCGAAATCTGGCAGCAGCCCACAGGAAAAACAGATGCAGTTGCTATGCAACACGATGTTGATTATTCAGTCTGCGCGAAGGAAAAGAATCCACGCAAATGCAAGAACGAAGCAGACAGGAAAATGGTTGCCGCTTTGGATGCCATTCCCTGGAAAGAAAGACAGTGGGGTCATGCTTTGGCGCGAAACGTGATTGATGCAAAACAGAAACTTGGGCTCGGCGCCCCAAAAAACGGGAAAAGATTTTGAGTGAAGGCTGGGCTCAAAATCTGGCAAATGAACTTCACCGGCCAATCCGACGGCGCTTTCCAAAGAGGCGAGTCATAGCATATGGGATTGACAACATCTGGGCGGCTGATCTAGTCGAGATGGGGAAATTTTCGAGGTGGAATAAAGGGATCAGATACCTGCTGATGGTGATCGATGTTTTCTCAAAATTCGGTTGGATTCGTCCCCTGAAAGACAAACGAGGTCAAACAGTGGCTGATGCTTTCCGAGATATATTCAAGGGGCGAAAACCGAAAATGCTCTGGACTGACAAAGGGTCTGAATTTTTCAACGCAGTGATGAAGGATTTGCTTGGCGAAAATGGGATACAATTGTATACAACGGAAAATGAAGAAAAGTCATCTGTTGTTGAGCGCTGGAACAGGTCTTTTAAGGAGAAACTCTTTAAAATGTTTAGCGCGAACAACAATACAATATACTGGGACAAACTTGGCAAATTACTGGATGAATATAATCATCGTTTTCATTCGAGCATTCGGATGAGTCCCGCAGAGGCGAGCAAACAGGAAAATGAGAAAAAGGTTTTCGCTAATTTATACGGAGATTTAATTTATGCTAAACACAACCCGGCAAAATTCAGGGTTGGCGACAGGGTGAGAATTTCAAAGTTTAAACGAAAGATATTTGACAAAGGTTACACGTCGAATTGGACAGAGGAGATATTTGTGATTGACGAAATAAAGAACACAAACCCTGTAACGTATAAATTAGTTGATCTGTTGGGAGAAAACATCACTGGATCATTTTACGAGGCGGAACTTCAAAAGACAACGCAAGATGTGTTTCGAATTGAAAAAGTTATTCGCCGCGATAATAAGCGAAAACTCGCGCTTGTAAAATGGAAAAGTTACCCTGACAAATTTAATTCTTGGGTTCCATTGAGCGATGTGGGAAAGATATCTTAACAGTTTCGAATGTTAAACTATATGTTATTCCAAACTTCCCTATCATTTTGACAAACCTGTTTGATAATTTTTAAGTTTTTAGCAAAAAATCTCTGCGGCAACTCACACATTAAAAGTCTTGGGTAAGTTGTAGCAAGTTCATAAAAAGCCATCAAAAACTTCGCGTGGGAAGAAGAGATATCCAGAGTTTTTCTCAAGTGGAGTCTAAATCCTTCCGGTGTTGAGGCTGATCTTAAGGCCACAAGTAAATCGTCTTGAAGTGCTGAATAATACAAAATATCACGATGCGAGTTCCCAATCGCCTTCGATAAAAGATTAATCGAGTCAACACAGTTCTCTGGCGTCTCCCTCTTGATTTCGATGCCATGATAACACTTCATTCTTTCATGGTTAACTGCTAACTCCAATGTCTCCTTCACTGCAGCATATTGATCACGTTGTGGTTCTTTATCGCTTTTTGCCAATTCAGGAAATCGGTCAATCATGATTGCCTTCTCTTCCCCAATAAATTCAGCAGCATCTGGAAATCTGTGAACAATTCTTTGAGTAAATCCCTCGAGATAGTCAGCAAAAACTGTAAATCTTTTCTTGTTCATGATGACTGTAACACGTTTATCACTTTTCTGATTTTATGCAAGACGCAAGCCAATTTGTGATTTTGTTGATAGTGGATTTCGGCGTAAGCCAATTTCTGATTGGTTTGGAGTGACAGGTTATTCTGAGAAAATTTATTCGTCTTTCCGAGAATGCCGCCTGTCGCCAGAATATGAATGTTTGTCATTCATATTCATGTTTTCAAAGCACCGCTCAACTGCGCTTTCATTTTGCTATGATGCAAATAGCCAAGAGCGTAAGGGTTTTTCCCTTTTGGTAATGTTTATTTTTAAAATTTGTTTTTCATGTTGAATGTTTAAACAGCTTTGGTTTTAATTTTATGCAAGACGCGTCTTGTGTTTCAATTGACTTAGTGATGAATAATCGGTCAAGCTCATGATTTCAAGCTTCGCTTGCGTTTCGCTGGGCTAATTTCGTTCGTTTCGTTCGCTTTATTTTCTTTCATTTCCCGGTGAATTTCCCAGAGAAGACCGCTTTGCTTTTGGAGTTCCTTTTTGAGAATCTTGTGTTCCTCCTGGAGATTGACGAATGATTCAAAGAGAAGTTCAATTGAGTCTTCGATTTCGTCGCTTCGCTCAGCTTCCGCCATCTCCGAGTCAGACACAATAAATTCATCATCCGATGTTGTCGGAGTCTCATTCACGCTTCTTGTTTCTTCCTCTGAGCATGTGAAACAATCGTCATGGTCACTCGCACTGAGGCTCGCTTCGCTTTGCTCGTCTTCATTGTAAATTATTTTTTCAAATGAATCCATTTTAATTCCAATTACATTTTTTGAAAATGGTTTGGATTATTTTTTCTTGTTCCGCCCGTCTGGATGAAAGTTTGAGCAGTTTGAAATCATCTTCATTGGGATTGAAACCGTTCTTCTGCAACAGGGCGAAAAGAACTTGGTGGCAATTGAGAAACTTTTTCCTGTTGAGATGAAGATCGTCATATGCCAGGGAAAAATATTTGAAATCGTCGATGAGATATTTCTCCAGATGTTCATAATCATTTCCGTCGTGACCTGTTATGTGGTTGAAGATTTCATGAGCGTGGTCATTTGCTTTCTTTCCCCATTTGACAGCTTTGGCGAAATCCCTGACTTTTTTTCTTGTGAGTTCGCCACGGGGAATCTGGGAGAGAATTTGTGCTTGATAAAACTCGAGATCTTTGAGTGGAATTTGATTTTTCCCCTGATTTTTTCGGATGATATCTTTGAAATGTTCCAGTCGGGGATTTTTGGGAGTATGGCATGTTGTGTGGGTTTCCTGAACGAGTTCAGGAATGAAATCGATTTCTTCTTCGGAATCAGACATTTTTCTTTCAGGAATAGATTTCTAGCTTCGCTTTCTGAAATAGATTTTTCACCCTTATAGTAGATAATAATCGCTGGTTCTGGTGGGATCCGAGGCCACCTTAATTCAAACGTATTCGAATTGATTAAAAACATGTTGTAATGGGTGAAACATGTTGCAATGGGTGAAACATGTTGCAATTGGTAGAATTGTGGGGAATTGTAGGAGAAGAGTGGAAGTGGAACTTTGAAATGTTTGTGAACAATTGAGGGAATGGAAGTTGTGTGGAAAGAAGAAGAAGTGAAGTTGTGTGAGAAATCATGGGAAAAAATTAGAAGTGAAACGTGTGGGGTTTTTTGGGGTGATTGATGTTACGTGAGCTGAAACCGAGAATGTGTTGAATTGGTGGGTAAATTTTTGGGCGTATTTCTGCTGTGAGCTGAAACCGAGAATGTGTTGAATTGGTGGGTAAATTTTTGGGCGTATTTCTGCTGTGAGCTGAAACCGAGAATGTGTTGAATTGGTGGGTAAATTTTTGGGCGTATTTCTGCTGTGAGCTGAAACCCGCATTTCCTATCTACTGGTGCAAAATGACCTGTCTTTGTCCTTAGCACCACTCCTGCAACAACAACAAAAACAAGAACAAAAATCTTTATTAGTTAGTTATTATGGAATTTATAATACTGGCCTGCAGGTAGCAGTGAAATTAATTACATGATTAGAAATCGCTACACACACCAATTTGTTGAAATAAAAAGAAAGGATCAAACAATAGAAAAAAAAGAAGAAGAAACAAAAAGGAAAAAAAGAAACAAGTGATTGAAATAAAAGAAAGAGAATTGTGAAAATATTAATTACTTTTTGATTTAACTTTAAAGATAATCTCGTCAATATTAATATAGGAATCTGCTTCTTTAAGTATAGTCAAAAGTATATTCTTAATTTTGTTTTTAAATGAACTCTTTGGTAATTCTCTCAGAAAGCATGGTATCTCATTCCATAATTTTGCTCCAATTCTAGAAAAGGCTTTTCTTTGTATTTCAAGTCTCGAGTTTTTCATATAGAAGTTATTAGAAGTGGAGGATCGTGTATTATAGGAGTGGACAGTGGAAGTATTTGTAAATACATTTAGGATGTTTATTGGGACTGAACCATTTCTAACGTCATACATTAAGCTAGATAATGATTCATAATATAAAAAGTTCAAAGGCATTATATTAGCATTGATAAATAATGGAACGGTATGCTCGCTACATTTAGCAAAGTACATAAAACGGATTACTCGTTTTTGTAGTATTAAAATTTTATTTAGATAAGACTTACAGGCCTGACCCCAGACAATTAATCCATAAGTTATATAAGGAACAATTAGCGACTGATAAATATTTAGAAGGGTATGTAAAGGTACAAAATGTCTTAGTTTAGCTATTAGGCCGATTGTTTTAATAATTTTTAGAGCAATATAATCAACATGGTTCTTCCAAGAAAGGTTGCTATCAATAAGTACTCCAAGATATTTTACGTACTCTTTGTGCTCCGGTGGAATATTCTTCATTTGATCATTGTCAAATATGCCACATGAACATGACTGTCTTCGCTTCCTTTGTCTGTATCTTGAGCTGAAGTTATAATAATAATAATAATAATAATAATAATAATAATAATAATAATAGTAATAATAATAATAACAATCTATACAGGGAGCTCACTTCACTATGGTATTCTGCGAGGCTCTGTTAAATAAAAATGGTTAAAAACTAAGTTAAAATATTTAAAAAATTACAAAATTACGCTAAGAATTATATATAATACACAAAAACTATAAACACATGTAAGTTGTAAAAATCTTAGTAAAAGGTGATTCTTAGGGCTAATTAGATTTAAAAGAATACATGTAGTTTTTGACTTTTTGCTTAAAAAGTAGAATGGAATTAGTTTCTTTAAAAGGTAAGTCTAAATCGTTCCATTCTTTAACACCTTTGTATAAAAAAGTCTGTCTTCCGTAGTTCCTTTTCATAGAAGGAAGACGAAAGTCGTTTTTTCGTCTTGTGTTATAAGCGTGAACGTCAGAGTTTCTTAAGATGTTAAAATTAAAATCTATGATTCCATGAATATACTTAATATACTCTGTGTAGCAAACATGGGATCATCGTGACCTTTTCCAGACTGACTAAAGGCGACATATATAAGTACAACAGTGAATGGGGAACAACAATAAAACTTTATTAACGTGTCATAACATTATAGCTAGGGAATATCCCTTACTAATTAGGGGACAACTTAATATATATATATATTATATGTATATCTAAAACTTATAACAAATTCAAATAATTATGTATTTTACAATATTAATAAGCAATGTGTAGTTCCAGAAAATATCTAGACCCCTACCACGGAGGGAATTTCAAACAGGACCCCCCACCCCTTCGGATTTTCCATTTCCACAAGGAAGCGTTGACTCCCCCACCCCTCTGGAATTTCCGCAGAAATATCGCCCACCCCCCATACCCTCTGGAAAGTTTTTTTTTTCCTTTAGAAGGGTTCAAGAGTTGAACAAACACTAAACCAAAGGCCGCGTGTCGATACACATGCATTTGTTAATTTATTTTATAAATGATCCTAAAGCCGCGTTAAATGAACGCCGTAAATTACCTTTGAAAAATAACATCAACTCAATTTCTTCATACAAGATCATGTCTAAAACTTACACACTGTTGCTAGCACTCGAAGGGGTTCGCATTTTAAGCTCTCGATCGATTTACTAAAAAATGTTGTGACGAAACTGACCCATTGCATAACTTGACATGAACACGATCGTCAGCAAACTGCAACACTACGATCAGTTTGAAAAAACGGAGAAATGAACGAGTAGCAAGTTTTCTGTTGTTACCTGGCCATATTTCAGCCTCCTGTAAAAAAAGCCAAGTGATTTGTCACTTTGTTCATCGACAACGCACTCAAGTTTCTTGTATCGATCGTGAACGTTCGCGGTAGCTGGTTACCAGTGCACCGCGGACAACTATTTGGAGACTGGTAACGAGTAATGGCGGGTTTATCTGCTTCACGAAGAGTATTCGTCTTTGCGTTGCTTGTTTGCGTCCAAAGAACTTTTAAGAAAGAAAAAAACATTTCTTAACTGCAGCACAGTTAGAAAAAACGCAGGTTGTCCGATTTAAGCTTCAGAATGACCCGCAAAAATTGGTAAGTGACACTTATGGAGTCAATACGAATTCACGAAAAATCAATCGTTTTCCTGACCACTCGGACGTGAATTTGGCCTCCAAACCCCCCCTCCTCTTCGGAATTTCCTGGGCCATTGACCCCTCTACCCCTCCGGAATTTCCAATTCCCTCCGTGGTGGGGGTATGGATATTTTCTGGAATCACACAATTCTATTAAAATCTGAGATAAAATAATTAAAATAACTAACTAAAAGTAGACTAAGATATTTTCATGATGAGCAGAGGGTACATCCCTTACAGTTATCATCCATCAATGATGTTATGTCAAGCTTACGGATTCTACTTTTAAAGATATTTTAAGTATCAGATAGTCTAACTTTCACGGGCAATTTACCCCATAACTTAGGACCTAAATATCGCAACGAATGCTTACCATAAGTAACAGTGTTGAATCCAGGAATTGAGAAGTCCGTTTGTCTTAAGTTATAAGATGAATTGTGACTGCCAAATATATTACAAATATTGCTCGGACATAATTTGTATTTCACTTTATACATCAGTGTGCAGATATCTTGTAAACGCCTGTTCTTTAAGGTAGGTAATTTAGCCCTGTCTATTAATTCAGTATAACTAGAGTGCTTATCCTTATATACCGCCCTAAGTCCTCTTTCTTGTAACCGTTCTAATTTCCGGATGTCGCTAGCTCTACAAAAGTGCCAGACCAGATGGCAGTATGTGAGATATGGTAGGACTGCTGAGTTAAATAGAACCAGTTTAGCTTTAGTAGGAATAAGATTACGGAGTCTCATAATGACTCCAATCCTCTGACCGACTTTCTTACACACCAAGTTTATATGTTCAGAAAAATTAAGTCTAGAGTTGATAGTCACACCTAAAAGTTTAAGAGTTTCCGCTACTTCAATTTCTCCATTGTTTACAAGAATCGCACTACTGTTTCTGTCCAGACCTTGACCGATGTTCATAATCTGATATTTCTTAAGATTCCCTGCAAGTAAGTTAGAGTCATACCACTTTGTGGTTACATTAGCAATATCCTGTAACTTAGATGTAACTTCAGCCAGGTCTCGACCAGTATGTTATAATTGAAGGTCTTCAGCATACATGGATAACTCAGTGTCTACAAAGTATGGGAGATCATTCTGAAAAATGTTCCACAACAACGGGCCTAGTGCAGAGCCCTGAGGACACCCTCTATTAACCAGTCTACATGAAGTAACTTGACTTCCTATTTTCACACGGTTAGGTCTGTCACAGAGATAACTCTTAATGAGTTCAATTACACCATCCTGGAACCTGTAAGCTTGGAGCTTGCTTAACAGTAATGGTGGATGCAACGAATCAAAAGCTTTTGACATATCAGTTGACAGAATGCTAACAGCCATTTTGTCATCCCTTGCCTTTCTCCATCCCTCCGTGAGGTTGATCAGTGTCATTTCGCAACTGTAAAGTTTTCGATAAGCTGATGAATTTGCATATATACGGCTGTCAAACCTTGCAGTAATTAATTTGTTTCTCAATCAGTTTCTCAAAAACTTTATCCACATATGGTAGGACTGTAATGGGTCGATAATTCTCCTTGGAGTACTTATCGTCTTTTTTGTACACAGGAGTCCAATCCCCTTGCTTCCAATCACTTGGCCATGTATTATTGTTGATACACGAGTTAAACAGAGTAGTGAGCTCCGATTTTCATGACTTTTGCGGGGATTCCATCACAACCTGTGGCCTTGTTTACATTCAGCGATTCTAGGACCACGCAAACTTGCGTTCACGTGACCTGTTTCAATTCTGTAATCTGTGACCAATTCTTTTGTTGAATTCTCTTTATACTGGGATGATCTTTAAAATCCTCTATAGATTTCAAATCAGCAGCATTTCCTCCAATCCCTTCTGCTATCGTAGCAAAATATTCTGTTAGCACCTCAGCAACTTGCTTCTGATCTTTCTCTATGCTCCCGTTCATATTCAGATGAATGTCTGAATTCCTTGCACTGTGCTTTGTGCTCAGAAAGGGCGTGAATGTTTTAAAAAAGTCCCTTGGGTTGTTTTTAAGATCATTTGATTTTCTTTTTGCTCTTATTGCACTTTTCCATTCAGTTGTCATATATGGAACATCTTTTTCACGCACTCATACTTTTGAGAGGCGCTTGTTCGTCTAATATATAATTCATAAGTAAGTTCCAATAGTGTGCCTGATCGTCCACTTCATCAAACAGTTGTCCTACATGCCAAGGAGCTGTGGCCAGGTGTTGTTTATAAACATCAGCATCAAAGTAAATAACTCCTAAAAGAGATGACCTTTGGCTTGTTTTGACTGACCTTGTCATTTAAGACTCCATAAATAAGAGCGCGATCGCTTAACGATGGGTAATAGTTGCCTGCATATTTGAAACGTTCAGGTTTATTAGTCAGTAGCATGTCAATTAAACTTGCTGTTATTGTTGTCCAGTGCCACTCAGTCCTGGTGGATGTCTTAATTAGACATTCAAAGCCTTGCTCGACCTTAAGATCCATTGGTAGTTTACCCGCAGGTTTATCCGGTTGTAGTCTATTCAAGTTCAGATCACCAATGCCTACGACAAAGTTGCTTTGGAATACTGTTGTCGTTCTCCGATATCAGTGACTGCTCTAACCCCGCTTGAGGCCTTACCAGTTCTCCTACTAGATCTTCGAAGAATGAATCCGTAAAATTAAATGGAGTTGCACAGTCGAGAGCCGCGTAGATTTTAGGATCCATATTTACACATTTTATATGGTGCCATCTGTTACAAATGTCACAAAAGATTCCTTTCTGATTTGCACGGACGGATTTTGAGCAAAGAGCACATGGATGCTTCCATGTTGGCATTTTCCAAGATTCAGTCGACTCTACATTCGACTTTAAATTTTTGTTGTCAACTGTAGGTCCTGGATTAGACTGTACATCTCCACAGGCTGTTAAATATTCAAGGTGAAAACTGGCGTTGCTGTTGCTGTTATAAAATGATGTTGCTTTTCTAAATTTTCTTCTGGATCTTTGCTGATGAAAGCGTGATCCAAGATGGCGGACATCACATGTTTCGTTGTCGAGTTGCGTAGAGTTGTGGAAATTTCGCTGAAGACCAAATAAAAACTCATCAGGAACAGCTCTACAGGCAGGAGGAATGTTCCAGTGGCTTTTAGCAGTAAAAGGAGTGTTCTGAAGGCGAAAAACAGCTAAGAAAGACCATGACTGACCGCCATGACCGTTCAAGGGAGCACCTTGGCAGCAGAAGTATGGTGGGGTAACTGTCAGTGGACGAAAATACAACTACTGGTATTTTTAGAATATTGGTTAAAGCAAGTAAGACACTATTTCCAAGTTCACAGTCAAATATGCCTGCCTGCAAAAAGGTTTGAGCTTTGTCTTTGAATGAAGCTTTTTCAGAACTTGTTAGAAAGGCTGCGTATTCCTCACTATTGTCCCCAACCCATTCTGCTATGATTAATTCTCTCAGTAGAGAGATTCTTTCAGATCTAGAAGGGCTCCAGGCAGGAATGTCCAAAGTGACTTTCTGGAAAAAATTTATCACAAATTTTATATTCTAGACCTCAAAAAGCACTCACTGGTCGAAATAATGCCTGGATCACATAAAAGTAATTTAAAAAACCCCACCCGGTCAGAAATTTCTTCATTTTCCAAACAACAAAAAATTATTCTGAAAGGTTATCCTGGGTGGCTAAAAAAATATTTCCTTTTTTGCTCTAGTTGGATCAGGATCAATTATTTGACCATGAATCTGTCATTATTTTGAAAAATATATGCTTTTTACACCAAAAACACCAAATTTTCACTAATATTGACAGAAAGACAATCAGGACGTTCTCGCCAGGAGCCCTTCAATTATAGATACACTGTTAAGTACTAACTTTTTCGAAGTCGATTTTCCGTTTAGGTGTGTACAGTTGGTATGTAGACACTCTTTCCGGTGACAGAACCTGTAAAAACAACAATGTAAACCAATATCAAGCAATTCATAAACTTTTTTAACCTCTAAATAAATGAATTTTTAAAATAGTCTTGTTAAATTAATCAGACAAGAAGTCATGTAAAATAAATTTTTTACCCACAAACTAAGTTTGGCAAAAATGTGGAATGCATTGCTATCAATTTTTATGTTCCTATTATTATAGCATAGTAGACTTGGGAATTAAAGGGGCTATGTCGCAAGGTAAGTCTGTACAATGAGTTCCTGTCATGTGACGTTACCTGACATCACATGCCAAATTTCTATTGTTCCCTCCCGGATCATGGCAAGTTTTATCGCGCTTGCACTCGTGTCCTATCAAATCGCAGAAGTAATTTAACAAAAATGTAGCCAAGTAAATACTATAACTAATTTGTAAACTTGAGATCTATCCTTCCATGCAATACGACGGGATGGAACGGATTGCAGTGAATTCGACAGTAATGGCCGCCAACTTGATAAAAAGCCACCGGACGTTTTTCAAGTTGCTAGTACCCAGTACTCATCTGCCATCCTGGTGACATAGCCCCTTTAAGTTCCTATAATATGTAACGGTAGCCAGGTTATTACTGTCCTGATTCACCATAATAAACAAGGAATGATGACTCGCTAATACCTCTGACACCTCTGCTTGGACCTGACCTAGAAGGGCTGGGTGTCTGTTCATTTGCAGGTTTCCGGTTGAATTCTGTACAAGTAAGCAAAATAGTTGACTGCTGTGCAGTAATTCATGAAAGATTGACACACTCAAAACTGGTATTAATTCATTTTCCCACGAGGTGTTAAGTTAAAGGTATATAAAGAAGTTATGGAGTCATGTATTGCCAACAAAGTTGGATGATTGTGTTTTATGACAGTATATAATGAATGCATGGTTTTGGCTTCTTTATTCATTGTCATGACATTTTTAGTTGGCAATGTTTTTTTCCAATAGTGGATAATCCAATGATTCATTAAGAGATTAAAATTATAAATTGGTCTCGCTTGCATGATTTGAAAAACTCTACAATATACTTCACAATTATTTATTGATGATGTCTTATTACATATTAGCTAACCTTTTACTTTCAAAGTGATTGCATCCTATAGAACAATCAGTTCCTTCACTGGAATTTTCTTTTACTGTTACCCGGTGAGGGTACAGAACATGGGCCCCAGGTGATAAAAATTCGAGGACATCAATGACAGCAAGAAAAACGTTTATTGTTTAACGATGGAGAAACAACTAAGCTACACTGACAACATTCAACTGAAACTTGACATCAAAAGCCTGCAAATCACAGCTATAATGTTGTTTAGCCTTTACATGTGGCCTCCCCTTCCACGGCCTTGTTGAGGGGGATACGGGGTGAATCTTCCTCGGTTGCGGCTTTGTTGAGCCCTTTTTTCTATAGCAAAAGGTTGCTGTGTGACCTGGCAAACCGCAGAAGAAACATACCATACAGTGACTATCGCTATGTATGGTCGTAGACTGGGTAGCCGTGGGTGTGGCTGCTACCATGGCTGACTGCTTAACTCGTAATGCCTTGTCGATCTTGGACAGGGAGTCCAGGACCATTGAGTAATCTTTATCACCAAAAAGTGCCAAAAAATAAGACTGCAACTGTGCAATGGGCTTGTCAAAACACTCTCGCAAAGCCCTAGCAGCTGCGGATAGGAAGGATGTCTCTTTGTGATTGGCGGTACGCACGCTGGCTATGAGGTCTTCCACCATGGAAAGGGCCACATATTTGTCAAAATCACTCTCTCGTCTTAGACCATAGGCAGCCAAACATTTCAGGCCTGAGTCTGTCACCTGGTTTTTGCTTTTCCAAAGCTTTGATCCTTCGAAGTAAGGCAGCAACCTACAGGCAACAACCGGAAAGGAAAAGGTTGGTGTGAAAACTACAGAAAGCCATTAGAAGGATAATATAAACCAGTGTCATGTTGAGCGGAGGAAGCTGTTAAACTTGTTTAGATTAAAATAAAATTGCATCTCAGCCAAAAAGACCCAGTGACAGTTAAAGTACGAACAATATTGCGTTGCACCAAACTCGGCAATGGCATGGAAACCTCTGAAGGCACGAGTGGATGCAAGCCTTCCCTATCAGTGAACAAAGGCAAGAGTAAGCTGACCCAAATGTGCCATGATTAACAACTGGACGATACGAAGGATTTCAACGACGCCAGAATAGCCGTGGAATGCACACGAATAAGAAACTAACGCAAAAGTCGCATGCGCAAGAACAAAAACAGACAAATTTGATCAAAATTTCCCTACTGCGACGGTTACCCAAACGATCCCAGAAAGCCTAGTGCCGAAAGCTGGTGCCCAGTCTTCCTGTGGAGGGGCAAATAAGAAACTAACTTTAGTAAGGAAGTTCAAAGTACGTTTATTTATTACAAGCACTAATAATATTTACTGTGGTCAGTGTGGAATACTTTACCATCTTGGCGCACTCTTTCCTCCCATCCATCCTGCAGAAACAAACAAATGAAACATGAAGATCAAGTCAAGTCTGTCAGAGGTCTGTATGCAGCTACCGTGTTAGTACCTAATATAGACCAGCACCTCAAAGTTATCGAAAATTTTTGCTTATCAGTGAATTAAGTGATTAATGATTGTCCCATTCCAATAACTATCATGCAGGCAACTTTTAACTGTATTTAAATTCATAAGTTTACGTGCATGTAAATACAAAGTACTGTATACTGCTTAAATTTGTAAGTGTTCTACTTGTGTATACCACATTGCACAACTGCTATCACTACACTTTATGCTGCCAACCGCCTGGCTTTAACCATGGACCACCACATCTGTCAATTGTTCACCAATGTATCATATTTCAGAACATCCTCAACACAGGGTGTCTCTTATTGAGGGGAGAGCCCTGAGGTCTCTACATGTGCGATCTACTACTGCTGTTTAAATGCACACCGCACAGAACATGTTACGGAAACACTAACATGTTGTTTCATCAGGGGAGATCATTGCCTTGTCCATAAAAATCCGAACCCATCACTGAATGTGCAATCAGACTCAATTTGTGCAAAGGACACGGGAATTTCATTTGAATATTAATCATTCATATTAATCCATTCTCACGATTTGACTTTTTAACAATAAAATCGAAACATCGACTTGCTTTAACTTACGTATTCCTGGTTGAACTAAAGAAATTAAGCGATTTCGGCGATGTTTGAACTCTGTTTTTAATCAACCCAGCAGGTAAACATCTTCGAATCTGTATCAGTTAAACAAAGATTTCACCACTTAAGATCAGGCCTTCATTTGCATGTACTCAAGAAGTACGCATGCTCATAATGGCAGTCATAAAATAGGTAAATGACCCCAAATTATTTCAAAATGTACCCATACAGCAATTAAAGACAGTGAACAGTGCCAATTGGTTCTTAGGGATAGTTGACAAAACAGCTGTGTTTTGCTTGTTTGATTATGAAATAAAATAATAAACTGGTAAAATAATATATTTTTCTTTTTTAAACCAAAATTGATGACCCACCTGCTGCTGCTTGTCCTCCAGTTCAGATGATGAGTCAGGAAAGAGGCCGGGGAACCACTTTTTCCAGAAGTGCTCTGATAGCCATTGCTATTCAGGTCTGGTGTTCCCTTCGTTATCCTGCGACAAATCACAAAAGAAAGAAGTACATTATCCACCTTCTGCATGTTGAGTTCTAAAACGAACTAATTTCAAAACAATCATTTCAGTGAAAAGCAATCAAAATCGTTTACTGAGGAACCAGGAATACCTTGAAGCAAACAATCAACAAAACGTTATTCATGCAGTAACTCCAGTTCCAAACTTTTTTAATAGCATACCCTTCCCAGGTATGAACATCGACCATCAAAACCTGAGAATCCTGAGAAAAGCCAATGCCCTCCCAGGTCTGAAGGTAACCGTTTGAGCTAATAAGTGACAAGAGAAACAAATGAGCAAGTGCTAAAAAACATCCACCGCATAATTTTTACTGCTCGTACTTCACTAAAGCCTTTGAAACTCGCATACAAAACAGAAAGATCAAATGAAATAAACAAAAAAAAGTAAGGCGAATTATACCCTTTTCTCTTTAACAAAGTTTCTGCCTAAAAGATGTTTCATTCATTTCAAATTTAAATTGTTTTTAAATGATTGGTATAATAGCAGATTCATGAAAATTTGGAGGCATAAAACCGCACATTTCAACTTATAATACATGTTTCGACATGTAATTATGTCATCTTTAGTTACAACAGTTGTAGTTTGAATTTCCTATTAAATACAAAAATAGGTGTTGCATAATGCAATACATACAAATAGCAAATAACAATAACATTGCAATTAAACAAATTGTACTGCAATGTGAAAGGACCAAAGAAGATTACATAAGTATACACCTAATTCAAAAAAGGTTGCTTTGGTCATTGGTAATTTGGCATTGGGAAGCTATTGTTTAGCGGTCACCCAAGCGAAGCATTGTATTGTGTTCCGTATGCAAATGCAAATTCCCAATTACCAATGCCAAAGCAACCTTTATTGAATTAGGTGTATGTCGAAACAGGTATTATAAGTTAAAATGTGTTGTTTTTAAACACTGAGCGAGCCCGTAGAACGGAAGAGCACGCCCCCTTTGAAGCACTTTGTTGGCTTCCTAATTGATCAGATCTGATCATGGTTGGCCATAGAAGGGGAAAGATAACTTGTTTATTTCTTCCAACAGGAGATCGATCTATGAACAATTAACAAGCTAATTGCAAGACATACCTGTAAAATGTAAAATACCTGTAGTCGGCATGATTAAAAGGCCAAAATGGAATTACAGTCAAACCCCTATTAGGCGGTCACCTATTAAGCGGCCACCCTGTTGAACGGCCAGTTATCAAAAGCGATCGTCAGTGTACAGTACGTAACAGGCTATTGGGACATTTTAATCAAAATAATAAGAGCCGTTTTCCGCCTTGGACGAAGATCATTTGTTTCTGTTAATTGATTAACTTAATAAGCGCATGTGTTATTAGCTGTAAAGTACCACGCATGCAGAAAATAAATTGGATCAGGTTTGAGTTGAAACTGCGAGTTGTGGTTTTGTGTGGGACTCTTGTTGTTCTTTCTAGCACACAAACTTCGAAATAATGAGCTTGGATTTACAGTTCGAACACAGGCTGTATTACGTTCAACAGTCCTCCAACTGAGTTGTATTCAAATAAAGTGACGTTTGTACCACGCATTATGCTAATTTCTGATGAACCCCTATTAAGTGGCCAACCCCTATTAAGCCACCACTTGCCAATTCCCCGAGGGTGGCCACTTAATAACGGTTGGACTGTACTACATAATGATGACAATGAAAATAATAAGTGATCTGAAAAATAATATAAAGCAAAGTCGGCATGTGTATAATGTGGTTTGCTTTGGTTGAAAATTTTCAAAGCAATCGAATAATAAATTAGGTGGCATTGTTAGCTGTATGAATTTATGAATCTGAGACATAGAACAATAAAAATTATTTTAAATTTTAAATTGTCAAACCAAAACGAAAATTACAATATGACATACAAGTATACACACAGACAGAATGTTAAACAGTAAAAGAAAACCAACCCTTCCTCGTGATTGTGAAAAATCTCCTTAGGATTTTAAGAACGACACCTGATGTCCCTAGTAGTCTCTTTTGGAAAAATCCCATTGTCTAAATATGTCTTGATGAAAGAAATAGGTACAGTTTTTGGGACTACCTGGCCAGTACCCAGCTGAAATTTTTCTTTTCCAGGGACATTCGATTACGCTTGTAGCCACAGCAACTGCACCTAATTGTGTAGTTACTGAAGTCAAAACGTCCTAGTTAAACAAGAAAGAAAATCATAAGGTTTGCTGTGATAAAGTGCGACAACAACACACTTGTATGAAATTAAACAATATAGAGCGATCTGACATATTTCCTTACATGAATCTTATTATAAATATACCCAAATAATTATAGTAATATTAGTACCAATTGTGAATACATGTTAAGTGTAATCTGAGCCATTGGATTGCATTTGAAGTCCGAGGCAACCAGATTAACAACATGACTATGGCAGGTAATGTGGACAGAAGGAACATTAAACGCCTTTTTCATGTATCTGACATTGTCAGAATTTAAACACACTGACATTGTTGAAATCAATGTCATAGTCATGTACAGTTCTCATGATAGCTTGGGAAACCGTTTTATTATTGTTTGCACTTAAAAAGTGCAAATCTACAATCCTGGTCAGACGTTTTGGGACACTGTAACCTTTTTACCCACAAATTGTCCTTGTGCTCGCCTCGCCCTCCCCACCACCGATACAATGTTGATTTTTATGCATATAACCAAGCTGCAATGTCTTAACTTTGTATTGGGAGGAGGGGGACCAGGAAATGGAATGATAGTTTTTCTCTTTGAAAGACTTTGTGGATGAGTAGTCTTTACTTAAGCATCTCAAGGTTTTTTGTCCATGGTTGTTCAAAACAGATCTTTGAAAGAAACAGGTCTGTCGCTTCAAAACAAGCCTTAAGCAGCATGACTAGAGAGCCAGTGGTGGTAGTAGCTGCAGAAAGTGATAAATGAACGTTATGACTTTAGCTTTGGGTCATATAAAGCACAAAATACAAGGATCGCATTCCTGTGAACTTTGTATAGTTTCTTTTTGGGCCATAGGAAGCGCAAATTTAATATGAAACCGTTCGTATTACTGATAAAATAACTTTGTCTGTATGATGAAAGTGTATTTTTGCACCAGCAGTACCCTTTGAAAGAAAAAGTACACCTTAATGTTGAAAAAATACACATTTTTATTAGAACCTGAAGTCCTGTGTGAACAATACTCACAATGGAAAAATATGCGCGTTTACTGAATTTTTCTATTCTTCATTTTTATGTGATGTCACAACTTATTATGCAATGGCCTGTGCACCGGAAGTTGGCCATGCTGGTGGACATTCAACCAGTCGCATGGTGTGAAAACATAGGCCATTAGGTCAATTACTTTGGGTTTGTTAAAGGTCTTCGTGTTTTAAGTACTGTATCAATGGGCTATATTTGTGCTGTAAAGCATTGTGGACACAATACTGCTAGAGATAAGGGGAAATTCAGATTTTTCAGGTTTCCAGCGATAATAGTAAGCTTAAATGAAGGTGAAGAAATTCGCGAATTGAGCCTTGTGCACATTTTGGCGCATATGGTTCTGTAATCTTACAATGTTATTTGAAAAAGAAAGATTAGGTTGCATGGACCATTTTATTTACTTACTTGCAGGAGAGCGTGCAGAGCTCTTGGATACCACCAACCCTGACTGGGCACCTACTGTGAACCTTGGTCATGACAAAATTGAAAAGAATGTTTGGCAGCTAGCACTTTCCCAAAAAGAGGAATGAAAACAAACGGAAATACGATGAGGTGGCTTCTTCCTCTACTTCTAGAAAAAGTGGTGAGGTAGAGGTTGTTCAAGAAAAAGATTATGTTGAGTCTGAAACATCTAGTAAGTGTACATTATCAAAGGGCCCTAAAATGTCAGGTTTGCTCTCTTAATTATTAGTATTCTCCACAATGGTATTTCAAGTGAATGGAGATTACCGGTAAATAATGTTGAGCTGAATTCTTGTCTTCTTGTCTACACCCTGCTAGAATGCATTTTTTTGTTGAAATATATTATCACTTACATGTCAAGAGCAAATTGGAGAATGAGGTCAAAAACCATGTCCTTGAAGAAGGGTATGACCTTGGAATTACACGCTTGGTAAATTCTGGAGAGGATGTTATCCACATGTTATCTGCTCCTCCAGTTTCCCTAATCTTTCTTTTATGTTGGCCAACCTGGGTCCGACATAAGGGGAAAAATGACCAAATCACTTTGCAGGTCAAGAAAGGGGTGCTTTCGATTTTACACAAACATGGTTACAAATTTAATCAAATACTAGATCCCAGTCTGAACCCCACTTACAAAAAACAACCCAGTTTTACATGAGAAAAGACAAAAAGGACCAACATACATCGAGCAAGAAATACAGGCGAAGGTTAAAACTAAAATAAATTCTTATAATGTGTATAAGTACAGTCTCAATGCAATTATCCTTGTTGAAGACCTACTTCCACTTGTATAACCATGATCAGAGGTAAATTTTCCATTGCAAACTAGTCGCAATCAGACTCTACCGCAATTAAATTCTATAAGTATATCACTGGTCATATTTCCATTTTTAAATCAGAAACAATCAGAGTCAATTTATTGTCACAGTAAAACAATTAAATGAAATTCTAGCCATGTTCACAGGCTTGTTTCCTCTTGATTGTATAACCATGAACACAAGAAGTGATAATTCCACTCCAAAAACCCGTCCTGATTGCAGACTCAATTTACTGTCACAACCATAGTAATAAATTGTAAAGCAATAGAATCTGGCCAAGCTCAGAGGCTTGTGCTTTGAATTGTCCCAAACATATCACAGGTTATATTTCCACCCTTAAACCGGTCACGATCACGGACCTGATCTACTGTCACAACCATGTAACGCAATACAAAATCCCGGCTTGCTTAGTAGTATTAGAGTTGGGGGCACCAGATCAAAAATAATTATTTTTGATCTGATACCAACCCAACTCTATACTACTTTCCATATGATGGTAACCAGTTTTTTTGTTTCCATTTAATGTAAACCAGTTTTTGGAAAACTATATGTTTTCCATAAAATAATTAAACTATATGTTTCCATAAAAATAATGAAACTATATGTTAATAAAAACAAAATGGTGCGTTTATTCCATTGCGTGATTCCACATAATAGAATCCTTTGCGTGACACAATTCTCGGAAAAACAGGGGAAGCCCCTGTAAAATGAGTCATCACTAATAGCTATTGTCTTCAGGTCATGAGACAGTCGTATGATTTTTTCAACCAATGAGGAATTGTCTGATGCATCAGACAGATTATTTTTTAAATCAATGAAGTTGAAGGGGAGTATTTCAGTGAAAACATGAACAAGAAACTATTTTCAACATATACTTGGACTTTGATTTCCCTTTACAAGATCTCTCAACTTTGCCAGGTCTGTTCTAAACTCAATAAAACGCTGTTTATCTATCAGTGATATCAAAGGTGTGTGAATTTTTATTGTAAGGAAATTAAGTACAAAACGGACGCAATCAAATGGTGGATGATGCAAAATCCACTTGCCATTGTTCTCTTTTGTTTCCATTGGGAAGGGAAAAAACCTTTTTCAACTGATAATATTAGATTGAAAACAGGATGGAGTTATCGGTGCACATAATAGAATCCTTTGCGTGACACAATTCTCGGAAACACAGGAAGTTGATGATGTCATACAATAGGGGGTTCCCCGATGATATGCTTTATATTTTTCGGCTTGCGCGTAAGTCAGTTTTTTTTATCAACTGGTAAACAGGAAGTTGATGATGTTATGGGACTTTCCCTGCTGTCTATTTTTTGTTCTATTGAAATATCGCTAACGCGTTAGCCGATTTTTATATGTTCGCTATTTTTGTTTTTTGATAATATGGTCACAACTGTGGTTTTGTTTAAAAAATATCTCATATAATAGTATAGAATGAATTGTAATTTGGGAATTCATGACGAATTTAAGAATACAGGAGAGTTAACCTGTCCCTTTTGTGACCAACGATTAGCAGATGTTGTTAGAAATACGGAAGTTGTTGAATCATGTTGTGATAAAAAAGATATGTTTAATGACAATGGAATGAATGTTTGTAAAAATTGTGGTGTTGTTAATGGATATGATGTACAAGCTCCATATATCGATTTCCATGATAACAAATATAAAATGACGAGAAAGAGTGTGTATATAAGAAAATATCATATTTTAAACGTTGTCAATGATATAGCACAACAGAATCATGTACAAATCAGTAATGATAATAGAGAGAAAATCCTGACAATATTCACTTTAATTAATGAATTATTATCGCAGGTTAACAATAAACGTAAACGGATGATTAGTATTAAATTTGTTATCAAGCAATTATTTAGGATGCTTGAGCTTCCATACAAGAGTATTAAAGTAACGAAGTCAATGAAGACATTAAAATTTTATGAGACTTGGTGGGACAACATATATGAATTAATAAAGGATGATGCTGCTAAAATTAGTCATACGTCATACAAAGGGGGTTTTCCCTATGAATGAGTTATTGAACAAAGTTTGTTAGTAAAGTTTATCGTAAAAGTAAAGTTTGTTAGTAAAGTTTACTCGGAAGTGAATTTTTTATGATACTGTTTCTCAAATTTATCGGCAAGAGGACAAAGATCGATGATTATTTCATCTAACTGTCTCATTTCATTTATAAATGCAGTATGGTTAAATTGATTTCCTCTGAGACATGAGCGTAAATCAACTAGTGTTTTTTCATATGTTGTGTATGCGAATTTAGACATTTCTATTTTCCTTTTATAGTTTTTATTTCACTGTATGTCTTAATCAATAAACCACTACCACTAATTACTCCTAAAATAATAGGGTTTAATGTAATTGAACCAGCTATTGTACCAGTGGCTACTAAAGAAACTGATGTTAAATTAATAGCTAAATTCAGTCTCTTGAAATACTTGAAAGCCCTCTTATAATACCAAAAGCGCTTATGATAAAATTTATACAATGCTTTGATTTCAGATAATTTTTCTGGGCTTATGTTTTTATCAATATGATTGAAATCGAATATTTCTGCTTTATCTGTTTTAGTCATTTATATTATATATTTGGATTATATTTTAGGATTTGAAAAAAGACAATATAATGTACCACTTATTTGGCCCATTATTGGAGATCTTTTTATTTTCTTAGGCAATGAAAGGCAGCAATATGTGTAGCCAGGCCCCTTTTCATAGTCATTGTAAAATCTTCCGAATGCGTCATGGAAAATGGCATGTTTTATTAAAAATTGATAATTGGTATTT
This sequence comes from Cladopsammia gracilis, assembly GCA_022457155.1. Classification (NCBI taxonomy): domain Eukaryota; kingdom Metazoa; phylum Cnidaria; class Anthozoa; order Scleractinia; family Dendrophylliidae; genus Cladopsammia; species Cladopsammia gracilis. The sequence continues at coordinate 162,615 of JAJGOT010000122.1, forward strand.
AGAGTACAAGAACCCGGTCCTATTAATCCAATGTTAGGGTGTTTTTCTAATATTTGGTTCATTGATATTGACTCATTCAAATAGTTTACATACAAAAATTGATATATTAAAGCCGATTTTAATATTTCATCTTTAGTATTAGGATGTAGGGTTTATTACAAAAATTAATTGACTGTGTGAGAATTGCCATTTATATATATATCAATATATTAGATAATTATATATTAAAACTCTTCAAAAAGTGCACTGATATGGCAATCATAAGGTGCAAATGTAATGTCATCATCAAATGATATCAATTTGATTTGTACGTCTGCATCTTCCCTGAAATTGATAACTGATGTTGATATATTGAAAGTGTATAAAATTTTATTTGATGTTTTTTCCCAATTCTGCGGAGCGAACGAAGTGTTATGAATTAATATAAACATTTTTTCATATCCTTCAGGCGGTTTATCGTCCAATATCATCAGCCATAATTTTATAAGTTTCAAATTGATTAATGCAATAAAAGATAATGAACCGTTGAATATGATATCATAACTGTTCTTATTTTTCATATAATTGCCTAAAAATATGAATTTTTGTAACTGTTTGGGTTTTGGTAAACCAATTAGGTTTCTACCATTCATATCAATATCGGTCTCCCATAATCATTTTTCCACCTTCAATTACAAAAACAGTATCAAATACATCTGGGTCGACACTCGAGACATAGCCTTGAACACCGTAAACGATTAGATGTGCTTTCTTTGTAGTACTATTCGATATACTTCCATGAAGGTCTATCATTATATATTCAGGTGGAGAGACTTGATACTTAAGTAAATGAACAATGCTTTTTGTGTATCCTTCAGTGTTGAATATCTTTGTAGTTTGCTGTCCGATATTAAGAACTGTTGAGACAACATTGACAGATGTCGAACCAATGTGAACTTTATCTGGAACGAAAAACTCAATCACCATAGTGTACTCACCTGGAGGAAGTTTGTATGCATTAAAACCTATCCTTGACCTGAAGTCATCTTTATTGTCTGTCGTAAGAGTCATATCATAGGCTTTTTTATTGGTTTTGTGTGGGCTTGATGCAAAATTGAGAATTCCATTAACAACAATATTACTCTCCGACGAGCTCTCGTCCACATCTTCCATCAGATATCTGAAAACGTCTTTTTCTGCAGTAGAGGAAGTTATGTGTGACTTGTTAACATAACTCTTATAATCGTCTGTTATTCGTGTATACAAGTTTGTATTAGAAATATTGAGTTCGGCGTTGAAGAATGAAACATTTACGGCAGCGCTATTCTCATTTGGTTTAGGTGTCGCTAAATTAGTAATTTTATAACTTTGCATATCAAGATCGCTGGAAATCGTTTTGTCTAATTTTTCGTTTAAATGTGTATCAACATAACCTTTATTCGTAGCCATATCGCTTACAGTTGGGGTTTGAACATTATATATTACGTGGTTGTTCATATCAATTGAATTCTCCATAGGAAGCATCTCTTTACGGGATAAGATATTTTTGACATCATTGTAAGAAACTAGATTGTTATAATGTGTTCCCAAATCATGCCATGTTTGTTGTTTTGATTGGATGACATTGTATTTCTCTTGGAGGTCAATATTTTTAGATATATTCAAACTTGAACTAGGTTGTATTTTTTGAATCGCATTTTTCAAAGTTACCATATTCACCGCAGAAAGATCATTGTTTTCATCCGTATCCATATTTGTGATCAGTTTTCGATCCATATCAATTTCTCCAGGTAGAATTAATTTATTTCCTCGCAGATCCAAATCTGCAGTCATATGAGTTGTTCCATCCAACCTTAAATAATGCGTGTCTCCATACTCTTTATTAACAGCATCTTTTTCTGAAATTGGTGTTTTTAAATTTCTTATATTATTGTTTTTCATATCAAGATTTGCTGTAACTAATGGTAAATGCTTACTAACAAATGTATTTCTAACAAAATTGAAATCAACAACATTGTTCAAGCCAGTAACTTGTCCTATATTTACTAATTTTTTACCTTGCATATCGGAATCACCATCCTCTGTTAATTTGAACCCTACGCCAGGTAATCCACGTTGAGGTGTTACCGTTGATGTTGACGATGGTAAAATTCCATTTGAGTAACTCATATATATGTTATTTATATTATATCTGTTCATCGAAATTTTTGGTTGTGATTTTTCGTGGCTTATCAATATATATAAAGCTATATGGTTCATCAGTTGCTTTATTACATAATTCTATTGGAATATTGTTTTCGCGGCAAATTAGACTCTTCTCATTAGCACTTGGGAATTCGTAAATAGAGAAATGTGAACAGTTCAATCTTATGTCTTTTGGTGTCTTATAGTAGCTTTGACTCAGATAAATCACACTGCAATTTTTGTGTCTCCCTCGTATAAAATAGTCGACCAATGGTTTTTGATTTTTTTCACATACAAAATCATCAAAAATAACCAATTTCTGACTTTCACTATCAAGATCATTTACAGGAATAATCTCGTTATTACTTGCTTCAATAACATCATAACCAACTTCATTACTTATCGGTACTAACAGAACCATAACAAGTGTAAATCAATGTTTCAGTCGCTACTTCCTAGCATTATCAAACAATGTTGAAATGCCATGCCTCTTTATGTTTTAACATTTCACTGAATTCTTCTGATAGCTCACTGTATGACTGGTACGTTGATGGGGTTTCCAGTAATGGTTCACAGGTACTGGTATGTGCAATTGGTCTATGAACAGTGCCTTAAAAACTGTAAATGCCCCCTCAATACTATCACATGCAATGACATCATTTCCAGCAATAAACCAAAGGAGCAGTGGCAGGGAATTTCCCTGTTATGAGTGGATGTATTTCTTCAAATGATCCAAACACTGTCGTTTTTGGTTGGTTGTTGGCTCTGATTTGATTAGTTTCAGAATCGTTTTGGCAGTGGGCTTCTTGATGTCATACAGATTCTCTATAGCCATAACAGATTTGAAATCTGAGAGATCAATCAAGGAGTTAATAATAGGTGCCCAGCAATTCATGTTATTTCTTGTTGGGCAAGTTCAGAAACGATCTGCACTATGTTTTCTTTTGTGTGAATTCGAAAACACTTATAATTGGAAAGAAAATCTAATACATCCTCATTATTTTCATCTTCAAAAGATTCTTCAAGACATTTCTTGAGTGTTTCCCTTTCATCTTCCGAAAAATAGAGACAAAAAGATAACAAAAACTCACTTGTGATACCTACTTCGCCAAACCGACATAATGCAACAAAAGCTCGAGAATGAAAGGGGAAAATAACTCTCCTTAATATACCCATACACTAAAATTCTAGCAATTGCCTCCCATTTTCCCTTTTGGTAATTATGTCTAATAGTGGGCACCTTCTCTTGAGCTCTTCACAGTTAGGGAGGTAAAGAATTACATCACGGAAAAACACCAAGCCCTCTTCCCCTTCCTCCCTGCCATTGTTACCAATAAAAGTAACATCTAAATTCACATGTAATATTTTTGGGTCTTTAAATGCTTCTATCCTATTGTCTTTAAGCATAGCCCAAACAGAATAATTTGGTGAACAGGACCCTCTTATGCTTGTATCAGGTTTCATTCGCAACTGTGTAATAAACTGACTTCTCTTTTTTGCATTGCTTCCAATTCAGCTATTTGCTCTTGAGCTGCCTTAAGTATATCGTTTGTTATGATTTTAGCACCAATGAAAATGAAGTCATGGCAGTTAACAGTAGGGGTACAAACTACATCTATGTTAACTTCTATAGGAATGGCATCAGGTTGACATTCCTGCGCTTGTTCATCTTGTAGTTCAGATAGAATGCAAGTTGTGCCTGAAAACATTAATGAGAAGGTCAGTTCAAAGCCCAGTTATTTAATTTGGAATCTAATGTACGGTGTTACCTATACAACCAAACACCTCACTTCCCTCCCCCATCCCACCCCACAATTAAAACTGAGAAGTACAGTGTAGGAAAGAAAAGAAAAATAAGACCTAAAGGTTTTTTCTTTTGTGAAAGATTTTTAAGTTGTCTTTATTTTTTCTGGGTCAGTCCATCCAGCAATGCGTATGGTAACTTCCCCCCACCACCTCCCCCACCACATTTGGACTATTCACACATTTTACATGTTAAGTTAAGATTTGAGTTTGAAACAAATACCGAAACTCCATTACTACTTAACTGACAGTTCTCATTCATGAAACCTTGACACAAGAATAGTGTACAGTGGAACCTCTACTTTGGGTCACCTCCTGTAAGGGGCACTTCTCCTGGTCCTGGCAAAATGCTCATTTAATCTTTGTAATTATTACACCTCTATTAAGGAGACACTTCTATTTATAAGGGGACGGGACAAAAAATGTTTTAATGTCCCAAATGACATTTAAACTTATGTAACACGTGACCAACAAAGAAGATTGATAATAGTTTATTGTACTATATTTAGTAACGACAAGTAATAACAATATTCCAAGCTTGAGCTCTTTAAATGATTATGGCATATCAATCATGTTTTCAAACACTCATTAATAATTCATAAGCATATTAGCCTATTGCATGACGCAAAACCATCACGTGCATCGACCTTTATACCTGGTAATCTATGGTCATTCTGAAAAGCCTGGTGGCGGATTTGATTTTAGTCCCAGGGGAGTGCAGGGCTGATTGTATTTTACCTCGTTAGTATTCTTTTTATATAAAAAGTTACTCTCATTAGTTTTCTTTAGAAAATAAAGAATACTAATGAGGTAAAATACTTTTCCTCCATACCAGTTTTTAAATGCAAAAACCTAAGATAAAAGTAAGTAATGAAAAACAACAAATCAACTTGCAGCAAGGCAACTGGCACATTAATTTTTAATTTCACCTTTCATGTTAAGTTTAATGTTACATCAATATCATGAGTAATGTTATAAACAAGAACTGAATTATTTGTGCACAATATTTATAGTACAATTATTGAAGACTGATCTCGTAAAAGTCTCGGTCACATTATTACCTCCACTAGGCATTGCGATATGGCGAAGTAATTCATCAGAAATTTCAAGCTCGGACAAAACACAATCCATTTCCTTTGTCTTCTTGTTCTTTTCGTCCGATTTTTCATTCATAGCTAGACTTTGAGGGGCCCCTAGAATTTCGCCCACTTTACGTTCCTGATCCAAACTCGGCTTTTCATACTTCAAAAGGGCACTAGAACGATGACCTGTTCGTTCTCTTAATAATTTCTCTTTTGAATTTTGGAACAGCATTGTTGTGCAAGTTACCCTCAAATTGTGAGAGGTTTTTCTTGTTAATCCAGCTTCTGCACATAATTTATCCGGCAAAATCTGATTCAAGGAGTTGATTCCAATGGGCGCATTATCATAACAAAATTTTGTACTATCTGCGTTGGGTCTAACGTAAAAGGCGTCCTTTTTCTGAGCTAACGATTTCACATGTTCAAGATATATTGCATAGCAATTTACAAGACATGGGAAATGGTTGGGTTTGTCTGAAGGTCAGCAAATGTGCTTTACTACACACAGAGTATTTCAGGTCTTTCAGACCACCATGATAAGTTTTAGATACACTTTCATCAAAAGTTATAGAGTTAGAGTCAACTGTGAAGTTATTGTACCTCAGATCCCTGTGCTCTTTTGCATGTATGCCAAAAAGTTTTCCGTTATAGAAATAAGCAGTATGCAGCTAAAACAGAAATAAAGTACATAATTTTAGCGCCACAGCATTCAGTATATGCACATCAATGCCATATTATATTTGTTCTTACCTGTGATCCGTCTTGAGCAATAACCTTACTGCATTTGATCCATTGCAATTCTTTATGTGCCTCTGAATACAGCAACAATTGCTGTACAATGTCAGTGGAGGGTAATGTTTCCCTGTATATTTACTGTTATGGGCTGGATGTAAATATGACGATGACAAAAAATATAGGAGTAAAATATTGCAAACAGGAAAAGCAATTTAATGCCAAATTTACAATCGACAGGAAAATGCATGCTGCTGCATTAGCCAAAGCAAAGCACATGAACAACGTTCACACGTCCACGCAACTTAATACTCATCCTTGTACCACATACACTGTAACAACTGATGCAAGTTCTAACAAGAAGAGCCTCGGTCTTGGGTAATGGACCATGTTGTGGTGCTTTGGAATCATTAATATTTAAAAAAAATATATAAAATAGTTACCTTTGTTTGTATGTCATTACTTGTTTCCATACAAACTCGACAAACTCTTAAAAAAAGTGAAGCTTTCAACAAATCGCCCAATGGCATGAGCTCCCAGGTTATCATTAGAAGTGTGAAATGAATAAATCTATCATAGTGTTAAATCAAAACATCAATATAAACTGCATGAGACATGTCATTAAAAAAGGCAACTTCAGGCCAACCCAGACCATACACAGTAACAAATAATTCAAAACCTTTACATGCAGATTTAACACACATTATTACATATACTTAATGATTCAAGTAAGTTTAAATCTTGCACAGAAGGCTGCAGAATTCTGTTCATTCGATAAGTGCTATGAGTTAAATAATTTTGATAACTGTACAGTAGTGTGTGTGTGTACTCAAAATTAATTTCAAAGAAAGAAGTGAAGTGCTCCTGAAAAGATACAAAACATACTGTAGTTTAAACAGTCCAGGCATGAACTTTGGACACAAGATAATTCCGAGAATTTAAGAACATTGAACTTAATTGAAGTACTGGGTATGTAGTTTTTTGTGAGAATAGTTGTTAGGTTACAGAATAGTTTTTGTGGGAGCTTGCCGCCCACTATGCGATCAACAGATTTGTGGGTTTATGTTTGAAGGTTTACGTTTGTGGGTTTATGTGATCTGATTTACGTGAATTGTGTGACCATTAAATAAGACTTTTGTTTCATACAAACACCCAAAATGAAGGGCAAGTTTGGATGATGTTGTTGCTGCAGCTCACATATAACTCCTGCCTCTTTCTTGACCTCGTACATGTTGTTCATTTTGAACTCTTTAACTGCGACAGGAAAATTGCCATGAAAGTACATATGGCGAGTTACACCGTACGATCCTTCTCCCAGCATGACTTCTTTCCCATCAGGGGAAGACAGCAAAGAGCGGTTCAATTCTGATACTGTTGTCTTCAGCTGGTGGTTTGCTAAAAATGACTAAGTACTTTTACTAGGAAGTAAAGCCGATCGCAGATTTGGAGTATGGAACATAGAATGACGATGCTGTGGGCTCTCGAACAAGTAGATACTTTCGGTATCCTTACTGATTTTGGTGTCACCACAGCGACGACCAACTCTTTTTTCCTGCAAGTTTTTTTTCTTCTTTCTGCCTGAGTTTTCTTCTCTTTCTATATTTTTTCTTATCCTCCTTAGAGTGCCTTTCTCTTTTTACTCCTTGTTTAATTGTCTGATCCATTCTCTTTCTCGTGAAAAATTGCTATTGCCGGTGAACTTCAAAGTACTAGTTACTAATTGTTGTAAACGGTAGGTAGAGTGGCCAAATTTGCAGATAAGGGTCCACTGCTTGCAAGCCTTGGTTAGGTTTTAGTTAACAGCACAGAGTCAGGACACGGCTCAACACTAATCTATCTGCTTTATTGCTAAATCAATGTCCTAATATACATATTGTTGGTTAGCTATACATGATTAAATATACAAGAGAATATATGAGGTTTCTATTCTGGTAAACAACTTAATTAAGACATAAGCACAATGCATACGAAATTCCTGTAGAACTATGCGTAAGCTGGGCATTCACATCAGCATATCCCACATAAATTCTACGCGTTGGGAGGCACTAGTTTTCTACGAAATTCCTGGCGGAAATCACGAAGTATATTGGTACATCCTAGCTTTTACATGTAATCTGTAATCAACATACGTTCACGCTTGCTTCAACAACAATGATCATATTTCCCGTTCAATAATCAGTTCGTTATCGACTGAAGACCAACAGGTCACGTTTCGTTGAACTTTTAAAAGTGTCGTGATTTCTTTAACTTTACTACATAATCAATTTCAGCCGCAAACCCCATCAAGTTTTTATTCTAGTTATTCATGAGTCTAATTTTACCAGTCACGAGTTGAAAGTTTTGCAACATGCGTGTTTTTTCAGATCACAATATGGCTAACTGATTTAATCGCAATGTTAAGTGTCCATCATGTCGCCGATGTTTCAAGTCTTCAAGGACAACTTTAAAACACTGTCTCGCGAAACATGGACTGACGGTCGCTGCAAGACGTTTGAATTTCCTCGACAGTTCAGATACAGTTTCATTGCCCGAACCGAAAAAGATTAGCCCCTGGAGGCTCGATGCATACAATTCATGGCTAACTTCTTTAACAGAGTGCATTGGAGAAGCTCTTCATCCTGCTTTGCCAGGTAAGCTCATTTAGTACTCGGCATTATACTGTCTGTAGTCTTAGTAAACCATTCACGCGATGGTATATTTTGACAATAAAGCGCAGTTGACGCATCTTAAATTTCCAGTACTAATATGAGTTCCAATTATAACCCAACAAACTAATAGTATACGCTTGTACCGGCATTTCGATTACAACCTGGAGAAACAAACTCTGGGAAAGATGTTGAAAGTAAAATTTAGAATTAAGTCCCCACCTTTCTGTGAATAAACCTTGGAGTACACACACGACGAAAGTACATATCCACGTGATCATATGGATTTAAGCGGTGTAGCTAGGACACCAGAACCTCGGAAACTGCTCTCGGGTAGCCCATCATAATGGAACCACTGTGACTGGAACTTGAAACACCCATTGTAGTGCAAGCCATTCCAGAATGTACATCCACCCAGTTGGTTCTGTTTGCCTTGCAGAATTAAGGTATCTAGTAGTTGATGGAGCTCGGTAATTAGACAGTTGGAAGCAAAGTGGTGCAATGAAATCGGTAAAGCAAATGGCATTTCAGGAAGGAATGTTCTCTGGGTGAAGGTACGTACTCCATTACAAACAAACAGCTGGTACCTATGACCAGAGGAGATGTCAAGGCGCAGTGGTCCGAGAATCGCATCAGCGGTTGGAGGTGGTGGTGGTTTAGCAAACTCTTTGCCACACTGGTTAGGAGCTGGCAGTTGCCATTCCCTTATAGCTGCTTCGATGTAAGTCTCTGCCAACGCCTGGGTCGAAATCTCTGAAAGATTGATCCCAGTTGCAGACAGCAGTTCTTCCTTTTTAGGGTACTGCTGTGAAGAACATGTTGACTTGGCAGCACTTTTGAGCATCGATTCGCAACGTTGCCAGAATAGGTCCAATTCATTTCCCCAAACATCAATGGTGCCACTAGCCACACTGTAGTCGAACTGTGGGAAAGGGCACAACCATTCTATCTTGCCTTGAGAAAACTCATGCCGGTCGAAGAGTCGTTCTATAGCTACCAAATCCTTGGCCCAGGATTCAGATATTCCTTATAGTTTTGCCGAAGCCTGTGGATCGTCTTTCAACCAAAGGTACACAATGGTAAGAAAGTTATCAATCAGACAAGTGTTGACAAGCGTCACATTGCCACATGTACCACCCCACCCTGGAACACGAGGAACACGGATAGGACTCTTGCTCGGCAGTTGCGTGAATTTCTTGACCACTGTTGACCCTTGCATCGCTGTTCCTTGATTCAACTTCAACGTGTGCTTAACTGCAGGTGTGATACACAGCTTTGGAATCATTTTGGGAGGCTCGGGGGTTTTGAAAGGCTTGGGAGGTAATTCTTCCTTTTTCACCAAAGTACTGCTCTTCCCACTTCTGGTGATTGTACTCGTACGATGGCTGGGAATGAGGCGCTACAACAGTACTTTGTGTCCAGCGTCTGCTCGTACTCAAAATGGTCTGGCCCAAGCATCATGTCCAGCAGGTCGTTAACTTTCTCTATCCATTCCTTATCCTCATTTGTCCATTGCACACATTGCTCCACCCGCAACCTCGGTAATAAAAAAAACATTTACCACTCCTGCAACAACAAAAATCTTTATTAGTTAGTTATTATAGAATTTATAATACTGGCCTGCAGGTAGCAAACGCTAATCTTAGCAGGCCAGTGAAATTAATTACATGATTAGAAATCGCTACACAAATTTGTAGAAAAAAAAGAAGAAACAAAAAGGAAAACAAAAGAAACAAGTGATTGAAATAGAAGAAAGAGAATTGTGAAAATATTGATTAATTACTTTTTTATTTAACTTTAGAGATAATCTCGTCAATATTAATATAGGAATCTGCTTCTTTAAGTATATCAAAAGTCAAAAGTATATTCTTAATTTTGTTTTTAAATGAACTCTTTGGTAATTCTCTCAGAAAGCATGGTATCTCATTCCATAATTTTGCTGCAATTCTAGAAAAGGCTTTTCTTTGTATTTCAAGTCTTGAGTTTTTCATATAGAAGTTATTAGAAGTGGAGGATCGTGTATTATAGGAGTGGACAGTGGAAGTATTTGTAAATACATTTAGGATGTTTATTGGGACTGAACCATTTCTAACGTCATACATTAAGCTAGATAATGATTCATAATATAAAAAATTCAAAGGCATTATATTAGCATTGATAAATAATGGAACGGCATGCTCGCTACATTTAGCAAAGTACATAAAACGGATTACTCGCTTTTGTAGTATTAAAATTTTATTTAGATAAGACTTACAGGCCTGACCCCAGACAATTAATCCATAAGTTATATAAGGAACAATTAGCGACTGATAAATATTTAGAAGGGTATGTAAAGGTACAAAATGTCTTAGTTTAGCTATTAGGCCGATTGTTTTAATAATTTTTAGAGCAATATAATCAACATGGTTCTTCCAAGAAAGGTTGCTATCAGTAAGTACTCCAAGACATTTTACGTAATCTTTGTGCTCCAGGGGAATATTCTTCAATTGATCATTGTCAAATATGCCACATGAACATGACTGTCTTCACTTCCTTTGTCTGTATCTTGAGCTGAAGTTGTCTGTGTAGCAAACATGGGATCATCGTGACCTTTTCCAGACTGACTAAAGGCGACATATATGAGTACAACAGTCAATGGGGAACAACAACATTAACAACAACAAAACTTTATTAACGTGTCATACCATTATAGCTAGGGAATATCCCTTACTAATTAGGGGACACTTAATATATATATATATGTATATCTAAAACTTATAACAAATTCAAATAATTATGTATTTTACAATATTAATAAGCAATTCTATTAAAATCTAAGATAAAATAATTAAAATAACTAACTAAAAGTAGACTAACATATTTTCATGATGAGCAGAGGGTACATCCCTTACAGTTATCATCCATCAATGATGTTATGTCAAGCTTACGGATTCTACTTTTAAAGATATTTAAAGTTTCAGATAGTCTAACTTTCACGGGCAATTTACCCCATAACTTAGGACCCAAATATCGCAACGAATGCTTACCATAAGTAACAGTGTTGAATCCAGGAATTGAGAAGTCCGTTTGTCTCAAGTTATAAGATGAATTGTGACTGCCAAATATATTACAAATATTGCTCGGACATAATTTGTATTTCACTTTATACATCAGTGTGCAGATATCTTGTAAACGCCTGTTCTTTAAGGTAGGTAATTTAGCCCTGTCTATTAATTCAGTATAACTAGAGTGCTTATCCTTATATACCGCCCTAAGTCCTCTTTCTTGTAACCGTTCTAATTTCCGGACATCGCTAGCTCTACAAAAGTGCCAGACCAGATGGCAGTATGTGAGATATGGTAGGACCGCTGAGTTAAATAGAACCAGTTTAGCTTTAGTAGGAATAACATTACAGAGTCTCATAATGACTCCAATAGAGCGTATGCACTCACGTGGCAAGCAGCTATGCAAATTTATTGGAACAAAAGAAAGTGTTAACATAAGAAAAGCGTTCAAATCCCACAGGATTGTTTTGGTACACCAACATGGCCGCCATTCTATTGTTTTGGTACACCAATATGGCCGCCGTGACGTCATGTGCATACGCTCTATCCTTTGACCGACTTTCTTACACACCAAGTTTATATGTTCAGAAAAATTAAGTCTAGAGTTTATAGTCACACCTAAAAGTTTAAGAGTTTCTGCTACTTCAATTTCTCGATTGTTTACAAGAATCGCAGTACTGTTTCTGTCCAGACCTTGACCAATGTTCATAATCTAATATTTCTTAAGATTCCCTGCAGGTAAGTTAGAGTCATACCACTTTGTGGTTACATTAGCACTATCCTGTAACTTAGATGTAACTTCAGCCAGGTCTCGACCAGTATGGTGTAATTGATGGTCGTTTGCATACATGGATAACTCAGTGTCTACAAAGTATGGGAGATCGTTCTGAAAAATGTTCCACAACAATGGGCCTAGTGCAGAGCACTGAGGACACCCTCGATTAACCAGTCTACATGAACTAACTTGACTTCCTATTTTCACACGGTTAGGTCTGTCACAGAGATAACTCTTAATGAGTTCAATTACACCATCCTGGAACCCGTAAGCTTGGAGCTTGCTTAACAGTAGTGGTGGATGCAACGAATCAAAAGCTTTTGACATATCAGTTGACAGAATGCTAACAGCCATTTTGTCGTCCCTTGCCTTTCTCCATCCCTCCGTGAGGTTGATCAGTGTCGTTTCACAACTGTAAAGTTTTTGATAAGCTGATGAATTTGCATATATACGGCTGTCAAACCTTGCAGTAATTTGTTTCCCAATCAGTTTCTCAAAAACTTTATCCACACATGGTAGGACTGTAATGGGTCGATAATTCTCCTTGGAGTACTTATCGTCTTTTTTGTACACAGGAGTTCAATCCCCTGGCTTCCAATCACTTGGCCATGTATTCTTGTTGATACACGAGTTAAACAGAGTAGTGAGTGGGTTAGCTAGTTCCTGAGCTCCGATTTTCATGACTTGTGCAGGGATTCCGTCACAACCTGTGGCCTTGTTTACATTCAGCGATTCTAAGACCACGCGAACTTGCGTTCGCGTGACCTGTAATTCTGTAATCTGTGACCAATTCTTTTTTTGAATTCTCTTTATACTAGGATGATCTTTAAAATCCTCCATAGATTTCAAATCAGCAGCATTTCCTCCAATCCCTTCTGCTATCGTAGCAAAATATTCTGTTAGCACCTCAGCAACTTGCTTCTGATCTTTCACTATGCTCCCGTTCATATTCAGATGAATGTCTGAATTCCTTGCACTGTCCTTTGTGCTCAGAAAGGGTGTGAATGTTTAAAAAAGTCCCTGGGTTGTTTTTAAGATCATTTGATTTCCTTCTCCAGTAATCCTTTATGGCTTTTCTTCTCTGTCTGGTTGATTCATTCCTCACCCTTCGCCTGGTTTCCCAATTCTCTTCTGTCTTGTTTCTCAGATATTTTGTCGTGGCCTTTCGTTTTGCTCTTATTGCACTTTTCCATTCAGTTGTCATATATGGAACATCTTTTTCACGCACTCTCATACTTTTGAGAGGTGCTTGTTCGTCTAATATATAATTCATAAGTAAGTTCCAATAGTGTGCCTGATCGTCCACTTCATCAAACAGTTGTCCTACATTCCAAGGAGCTGTGGCCAGGTGTTGTTTATAAACATCAGCATCAAAGTTCTCATAACTCCTAAAAGAGATGACGTTTGGCTTGTTTGGATTGACCTTGTCATTTAAGACTCCATAAATAAGAGCATGATCCCTTAACAATGGGTAATAGTTGCTTGCATATTTGAAACGTTCAGGTTTATTAGTCAGTAGCACGTCAATTAAACTCGCTGTTATTGTTGTCCCGTGCCACTCAGTCCTGGTGGACTTCTTAATTAGACATTCAAAGCCTTGCTCGACCTCAAGATCCATTAGTAGTTTACCCCCAGGTTTATCCGGTTGTAGTCTATTCAAGTTCAGATCACCAATGACTACGACAAAGTTGTTTTGGAGACTAGCCCAGTTGCAGATCTCGCTGAGCTCTATCTCGAGCAGTAATTGGTATTCGCCACACAAAGCTCTCGGCGGGCGATAAATTCCAATAATTATCATATTACTTGAATCCATTTTAATTTCGAGTGCAATCATTTCGAGTGTTTTATAATCATTTTCAAGTTTCAACCATTTCTTAGTGAGTGAGGTTGATGTCAGAACCATAATTCCTCCGCCGCCCTTTTTTCTGTCATTTCGGTAGAGCAAGTATCCCGGGATTGAAAACTGAGCATTAGGATAACTTGCATCAATCTTAGTTTCACTAATAAACATCACATGAGCACCAATCACCTTGATAGTTGCAGTGAGCTCTTCAAATTTGTTTTGAATACTGTTGATGTTTAAATGACCAATTAGAAGGTCCTTACTGCAGTGTTTCCTACATAATTCTAATTGATCATTGTCAGGAATACTGTTGTTGTTCTCCGATCTCTAACCCCGCTTGAGGCCTTACCAGTTCTCCTACTAGATCTTCTTCGAAGAATGAATCCGTAAAATTAAATGGAGTTGCACAGTTGCTGCAGTGCCATTCCTCATCTGAAGAGCTGAGAGCCGTGTAGATTTTAGGATCCATATTTACACATTTTATATGGTGCCATCTGTTACAAATGTCACAAAATTCCTAAAGATTCCTTTCTGATTTGCACGGATGGATTTTGAGCAAAGAGCACATGATGCTTCCATGTTGGTGTTTTCCTAGATTCAGTTGACTCTACATTCGACTTTAAATTTTTTTTGTGAACTGTAGGTCCTGGATTAAACTGTACATCTCCACAGGCTGTTAAATATTCAAGATGAAAACTGGCATCTCTGTTGCTGTAATAAAATGATGTTGCTTTTCTAAATTTTCTTCTGGATCTTTGCTGATGAAAGCGTGATCCAAGATGGCGGACATCACATGTTTCAGTGTCGAGTCGCGTAGAGCCGTGGAAATTTCGCTGAAGACCTAATAAAAACTCATCAGGAACAGCTCTACAGGCAGGAGGAATGTTCCAGTGGCTTTTAGCAGTAAAAGGAGTGTTCTGAAGAAAGACAGCAAAAAAGCGGAGCAGTAAAGACCATGACCGACCGCCATGACCGTTCAAGGGAGCACCTTGGCATCAGAAGTATGGTGGGGTAACTGTCAGTGGACGAAAATACAACTACTGGTATTTTTAGAATATTGGTTAAAGCAAGTAAGACACTATTTCCAAGTTCACAGTCAAATATGCCTGCCTGCAAAAAGGTTTGAGCTTTGTCTTTGAATGAAGCTTTTTCAGAACTTGTTAGAAAGGCTGCTATGATTAATTCTCTCAGTAGAGAGATTCTTTCAGATAGATCTACAAGGGCTCCAGGCAAGAATGTCCAAAGTGACTTTCTGGAAAAAATTTATCACAAATCTTAAATTCTAGACCTCAAAAAGCACTCACTGGTCGAAATAATGCCTGGATCACATAAAAGTAATTTAAAAAACCCCACCCGGTCAGAAATTTCTTCATTTTGCAAACAACAAAAAGTTATTCTGAAAGGTCATCCTGGGTGGCCAAAAAAATATTTTCTTTTTTGCTCTAGTTGGATCAGGATCAATTGTTTGACCATGAATCTATCATTATTTTGAAAAATATATGCTTTTTTACACCAAAAACACCAAATTTTCACTAATATTGACAGAAAAACAATCAGGACGTTCTCGCCAGGAGCCCTTCAATTATAGATACACTGTTAAGTGCTAACTTTTTCGAAGTCAATTTTCCGTTTAGGTGTGTACAGTTGGTATGTAGACACTCTTTCCGGTGATATAATTACATAATTTTTATGTTCCTCTTATTATAGCATAGTAGACTTGGGAATTAAAGGGGCTATGTCGCAAGGTGAGTCTGCGTAATGAGTTCCTGTCATGTGATGTTACCTGACGTCACATGCCAAATTTCTATTGTTCCCTCCCGGATCACGGCAAGTTTTATAGCGCTTGCACTCGTGTCGAACCAGGCGAGGTAAACAAACTCACGATCGATTTCGCTTTTAAATTCCTCCCCAACTTCCACCACTACTGGAAGACATGGAATTTTTTCGAAGGTATGACTAACAAATCGCAGAAGTAATTTGCCAAAAATGTAGCCAAGTAAATACTATAACTAATTTGTAAACTTGAGATCTATCCTTCCACGCAATACCACGGGATGGAACGGATTGCAGTGAATTCGACAGTAATGGCCGCCAACTTGATAAAAAGCCACCGGACGTTTTTCAAGTTGTTAGTACCCAGTACTCATCCGCCATCCTCGCGACATAGCCCCTTTAAGTTCCTATAACATGTAACGGTAGCCAGGTTATTACTGTCCTGATTCACCATAATAAACAAGCAATGATGACTCGCTAATACCTCTGACACCTCTGCTTGGACCTCTGACCTAGAAGGGCTGGGTGTCTGTTCATTTGCAGGTTTCCGGTTGAATTCTGTACAAGTAAGCAAAATAGTTGACTGCTGTGCAATAATTCATGAAAGATTGACACACTCTGAAAACTGGTATTAATTCATTTTCCCACGAGGTGTTAAGTTAAAGGTATATAAAGAAGTTATGGAGTCATGTATTGCCAACAAAGTTGGATGGTTGTGTTTTATGACAGTATATAATGAATGCATGGTTTTGGCTTCTTTATTCATTGTCATGACATTTTTAGTTGGCAATGTTTTTTTTCCAATAGTGGATAATCCAATGATTCATTAAGAGATTAAAATTATAAATTGGTCTCGCTTGCATGATTTGAAAAACTCTACAATGTACTTCACAATTATTTATTGATGATGTCTTATTACATATTAGCTAACCTTTTACTTTCAAAGTGATTGCATCCTATAGAACAATCAGTTCCTTCACTGGAATTTTCTTTTACTGTTACCTGGTGAGGGTAAAGAACATGGGCCCAGGTGATAAAAATTCGAGGACATCAATGACAGCAAGAAAAACGTTTATTGTTAACGATGGAGAAACAACTAAGCTATACTGACAACATTCAACTGAAACTTGACATCAAAAGCCTGCAAATCACAGCTATAATGTTGTTTAGCCTTTACATGTGGCCTCCCCTTCCATGGCCTTGTTGAGGGGGACACGGGGTGAATCTTCCTCGGTTGCAGCTTTGTTGAGCCCTTTTTATCTTGTTAATGCGCATGCGCATTAAGCGAGATTTCGGAGTCAGTCACGAAAAAAGGGACAAAAGTTGTTAACAAAATTTTGTGGACTTTTGTCCAGGGGGTTTCTTCCTTCTTCTTTATAGAAGCTATATTATGGCATTGAAGATATGGTTGGTTAAACCGGTTAGGATTTGAAGAAGGGCGTCACATACTGCACCTAAAATTTTTGGGGAGTACCCCCGGACCTATTGTTAATTTCCCTAGGGTATTGGGATGTCAGAACTTGTCATGAACTTGTCATATCTCACATTACGTTACCGCAAAGGTATTAGTCCTTCTTAAATTTCGATATCTCACGTTACCTATCAGTTTCAATCATTTGTCGTAAAGTTAAAAGGGTAAAAATAGGTCAAATGCGTTTTCTTGGGAAACGTAGTTTGAGAATTTCACGGTGTATTTTACTAATGGAGACGTTTTAAGAAAGTTAAATGGGACAGGAAAGTTTGTGTTTTAATATGAGCGGTATGGCAGAGCAAAATAGCATGAACTTTGAGTTTTTTTTTCTATTCATTGCTATTACGGTTTGATTGTGCAATAGTATGGGAAATACGTCATAGTTTTGCTGATTTAGCTACCGTGCACAAGGAAATTTTACGGATTGTCCGACTGAATTTGTTTTGCGGGAGGAAATTTTGGTGGGTTCCGGAGACAGCTAAAATTTCTGCTGGAAGGAAATGTTTGCGGATTTCTGGTCAAGTATAAATAAAATCCAAGGCATCGGTATTAAACTGCAATTTTACTTCCTGACCGGAGGTTTGTATAATTCCTATAGTTATGGTTGCTGTTCTGGCGCCAATATGAACATAAACAACGAGAAAACTAGTGAGTGAATTATTGTACGTTGTTGTAAAAACGTAACAGTATTATGATAACAGTCTCTGGTTCTTTTGAGGACATGTCTGGAGTTGAATCGGGAATACAAATGACTGTTGTGTCAGTCGCCTCGGAGTTATGAGAGTTCACTGTTATATGAGAGTTATGAGTTATGAGAGTTCGCTGTTAAAAAGTTCCTATGGATCAATTCAGCTTGGTTTACTCCGCATTCAGCTGTGAAAGGTTTTGCTTAGTATGAAATTCGCTTTTATTATAAGCTTGTGTGCTATTCATCGAAATTTAATATTCTAAAAGTCAACAGGGTTTTGTTTTTGACAATCAAACTTAATTGTTTTAACCTCTTAGAAAAGCATTCAATTACTGTACCAGGTCGTGCTTTCATTCATACTAAAATGTACTACCTTCTGAACAACAGTTTACCTTGAGTTAATTTATCGTTCTTAATTAGGTTCGTTCCACTATTCAAGTTGACACCTTGTTAGTAAATTTATCATGTCTAGCTGATTTTTCACGTATCAAGCTGTACACACAATAGTTGTTATTACTGTTCTAAATTAGTCTCGTCCGGCACTCACGGTGTTTTTCAGTTTTATTTAACTAATCAACGACTTGGCAAGTAATGGTGTCATTTTGTTTTTTCAGTAAGAATAGTTTAGCTGACTCATCGAAGTTAAATTTAGTAGCTTTTGTTGTAGGTGAATAACTCGATAATGGTGCATCGCTAGTACGTGCCGTACAAGTTATTTGCCGACCTTGCAAATCTATTGATACGACACCATTACATGCTTAAAAAGCCGCTTGCTGACTTGGCTTTTCTGCTACTTCTTTGTTTTAGGGTTTTCAAATGTAGATTACTTTTAAAAATAGTTTTATGAACAATGGACACTTGGGTTAAAAATATATTTTGAAATTTACTTTTGCTGAGCTCAAAGAATTTTGCTTGACACTTTCATTATGTTCCTTTGTGTTGAACACTTGTACCTTACGTATATAAGAACCTAGTTTGCAATTGTTAGTTGGATTACATCGTTTGATAACATCGTTGGATTACATTGTAAAGTCACAAGTCAGGAATAAACGCTGTTGGAACCGCAAGTCAGGTTTCTTGATCGCCTTCCTGTTGCGTACCAGTTCGTGGTTTGATCCCGTACCTACCGACAGAGATGGCTCTCCTTTGCAAGCGAGTTGCCCATTTGAGTTAGTTTTCCCCCGTTATCAAGCGCGGATTCCCCTAAAGGCTTTCCTTAGTCCGACACCGGCAAAACCTTCCGTCCACCGGATCAGAAAAAGGTTTTTAAAAATACTGCGGTCAGGAATCCCGCATGTTTGATTACTTTAGTACAAATTTTATAATCTGTGTTTAACAGAGAAATTGGTTGCCAGTTTTTCAAGTCTAACTTGTCGTTCTTCTTGTAAAGCAGGCGGATAATTCCTTGACGTTGTGTGTCAGAGATTGATCCGTGTTTAAAAGAGTAATTTAGTAAATCGTGACTTAATAGACCCTAGCCTGCATGACAGGCGCTTAATGAGCCAAGCGGGGCGAGCGAAGCATTTCGCGCGAAGCGCGACACGAGTGCGAAGCGCGAGACGAGGGGAGGAAAAAAAAGAAGCGCCTGTAGACAGTCCATTGTTCTGGCTCTTCCGCCCACCAACTCCCACCAATATTAACTGACCGCAGTGATTTGGAAATAACCAATCAAAACACGATCTATATCGCAAGTTATGGAGATTTGAGAGTAGATAAGGTAATATGTGGTGTAGGAGAAGTAAATTCGGATGTGCGTAGGCTAATAAATTGATTAAAAGGTTGTTTGTGTAAAGGGTATTCGTTTATAGCGGTGTGGGAGGAAAGCGTGAAGGGTGAATTGTCTTGTGAGCGTTTAAAGAGGTTTTAAAAGACACTGACCTATTTCTATAGTAAGTGAAGGAAAAAAACGGCAAACTGATCCTTACGGCAGAAAAACAGAAGCAAAAGCAGAAGCAAATAAAATAAAATAAAAGTGGAATATAATAGTGCCCAATATTTCGCTTTGCAAAACAAAGCTTCTTCAGGGGCTAGCACTAAATGATTACAACTGTAAAACCGTCAACATTTGGTCTTCAAGAGGTCTTTCAATCTTTGGTAAAGTGACAATAATAAAATCCTTTCTAATTCCAAAGTTTGTTTATGTATGCTCACTTCTGCCTACACCCAACGAGATGGTAAAACAATTGAATCAATTGCTTTTCAAATTCTTGTGGAAAGGAACAGATAAAGTAACGCGTCTGTCAACAATAAATGATTATGGGGAAGGTGGATTAAAAATGATTGATTTAGAGAGCATGGTTAAAGCTCTAAGATTAGCATGGCTTAAACGAATATTTAACGCAAATGATGGAACATGGAAGCGGTACTTACAACACCAATTGAAAACATTTGGAGGACTGTTCTTCTTAAATTGTAACTATGATGTTAACGATTATACAATCACTTCTCAGTTTTATCGAGAGCTTCTTCTATGGTGGTCACAATTTCGTGAAACTTTCGCTACAGACTTGAATTGGACAAATATTATTTGGAATAATAAAGAAATTAGAATAGATAAAAAGCCTATCTATTACAAAAAATATTTTGACTCCGGAATCACTCACATCCACGATCTCCGGCTCGATTTGAATATTAATGAGTCCTTTAGTTACGTTTCAAATAAAGTTAGAAAAATTAGCTTTCTACAATGGGCAGGTCTTCGACACTCGATACCTGATTTTTTGAAAGGTGATCCTGATTATATCTATACACTAACGCCTTCTTCGCTTCAAATAAATAACAACATTTTTGATGTGAAGAAAAAGAAATCGAAAGATTATTACTCCTTACTTGTTATGAAGAAATCACAGCCTCCTAATATTGTGCATAAATGGAAAAGCGACTTTAATATCTCAGATGATCTATTGAGGGAATCTTTCATTTTACCTCACTCTGTCGCACTTGAATCCTATCCTATGTTAAGGCTTTTCAGTATAAAATCCTTAACAATATACTCTACACAAACACGAAATTGTGTAAAATTGGCTTTAGAGCTGACGACTTATGCACTTTCTGCGAAGCTGAACGAGAAACGCTATATCATCTTCTTTATCAATGCACTTATGCCAGACAGTTCTGGAATGATTTCGAATTGTACTGGTTCCGCTTGTCAAATCAGGTAGTTCACCTGACTTTGGAAAATGTTTTATTTGGAATGCTTTCAACACACTGCCCTTCACACATACTACTGAATTACTTTATTATTATCGAAAAACTGTTTTTGTGGGACTGCAGAACAAAACAAATACACCCTTAAATACAAGGTTATCAGAACAAGGTAGCTATCAAATATGAAATTGAAAGAAAAATAAATAAGAAAAACTTCTTTGAAAAGAAATAGATATTCAAATAAAAAGGAATGGTTAATAATTTAAAAATCTTAAGCCGATTTGCCTTCTATCCTGTTTGTCTTTTTTTTATGCTGCTTGGTGCATTTAATTTAATTAGCTTAATTTGTTTAATTTCTTAAACTGAAAATAGGGTAACTGTGTAAGATTGTTAAATATATCGAATTGTTATCACTTTTAACCTATTTTGTGAATGTAAAATTGTAACTGTGTAAATAAAAGGTCAGAATAGTAATAATAAAAAAAAACCGTTATACAAGTGGTTTTGAAAAAACTAAAGAATAACAAAAACAATGAATATGATTGGTGAAGGGTTTGATGGGTGATAAACTGAACTGACTAGTGATAAGAAAGTTAATGAAGTTCGTCGCGTCTGTTGATTCCAAGTGGTTCTAACGTCTGCTTTGTCTATGAGAAATGCTTCACACGTTTTTCATAGCTGGTATTAATAGATTAAAAAGGGTGAAACCCGTACGAAAAATTATAGCCGGAATGACATAGCGAGAATTCGGCCTGAAGTGATTTTTACGGCCTGTATTGAATGAGACAAATACGCCTAAAACGAGCCATTCTTCTCGGTCGGGGGCGCTCAAGCGGGTTTTGGGGTGTGAGCACGTAGCGCGAGACACGAGCGCGAAGCGCGAGAACAAAGATGTCTCGATTCTGCAGAGAAGAGAGTTTCTACACTAGATAGAGCAGCCTAAATTAGTGGAAAACTTTCTGCTTTGTAATACATGCAGAATTTGGGAAAGTATTCCCTCAATTTTGTCGGATCATATTGATCATTTGCAATCTGATATTTCAACGAATTATGCTGATGGGACCGTTTCCAATAACCAAGGGTAGACATCAGCCGTTGGGATCTCTAGTCTGTTGGGAAAAAAAGGATGATTTATGTGATAACATAACGCCCCGAAGAGTGAGAAGAGAGAATTTGAGGTGAGCAATTACATTGTACATGAAACATTAATGAAACGTGATTTTCTTCTATCGTTCATTGTTCTTTCAGTGATAAGATTTGCTGCTAAAAGCATAATCAATTTTGAATGACACAGGCTGGAAAACTTCAATTTTAATTAAATGAGAAATAGAACATGATCTTTATGTCAACAATCACTTTGACCGAGGTCATGTCAAGGATGCAGTAATGCATTTGTTAAAGATGTTATGGCTCACGTTATAAGCTTATTTAGTATTTTGTGAAAAAAGGGGTGCGTGACTCAGACAAAGTTTGCTGTCCGCTCAAAGGCTTTGTATGAGCGTGACCCGGTGCGGGGGGTGGGGGTACTCCGTTATATGACCCATACGGGGACGTGCCGCTGGATAGGGTATGGTTTTTGGCATTTTTGTCCTGAACAGGGTATATAATTTAACGCGAGTCTGTCCTAAACAGGGTATGGTTCCTGTTAACGTAGTGCTTGTGGTGACTTCCCTTGTCGTGATTAGCATATTCATGCGAAGGTGAAGTCATTTTCGTTTCAGATCCGTCTACTATTTTTTTAAAGCTCAGATTAATAACCACGCACGAGTCGTGTCCTAGACAGGGTCCTAAAATAGAGGGTGTTGTTCTACACAGGGTAGGTATTTTCGTTTCTTTTTTGTCCTAAACAGGGTCAGGGTCTCAGACCCTCAGCGGCACCCCTATACCCAAATATTGGTGATGTTTTGGATATGAAATTTACATCCCTAAGCGAGACGACGAGCATCCCCACCCTTTCATATGGGAGTCCCCTCCCCCCCGGGTTTCGACGGTGATCGGGAGACTAAAATTGATGGTTTTTGAGAGGCGTGCTAAATAGAAACGTCCGTTATGTTGCGTCAGTTTTTTAACATGGTTTGGCCATGTTCTTTCTGCCCGGTGTAGTAAATCGAACCCAATCGAACTAAATTTCAATCGAACGCAATCGAACTCAATCGAATTCAATTCATGGATTGAGTTCGGCAATCGAACGAAATCGAACTCACCGAAAAGAAAAAAAATCAATCGAACCCAATCGAATGTTCGATTTTCGAACTCGTGATTTGTGTAAAACAGGCGTTGAAAATCCATAACCAGATCTTGGAAGCTCGAGTTACTTCAGCCCGGAGTGTAGCGCACGTGTTTTCAATTCGTAAACGAAGAAATTCCGCAGAAATGGCTTCAGATGCGCTGTGGATTGTAAGCTTCAAATGCGTAGTAAAAAGCTACCAGGAATGCCGCTTTGACGTCAAGGATGACGTAGTTTTCAAGGATTGAATAAATTGTAAAAAAGCACAAGAAAAACCTGCTTTGATGGGCTTGCTTTGGGCTTGCTTTGTATAGGTTTACCAGAGCCAATCGAACGCAATCCAGTGTTCCAATCAGATGGATTGAGTTCGATTGAGTTTGATTTGTGTGATTGAATTCGATTTGTTCGGAATTCGAACTCACTGAAAGTCCGGTGTTCGATTTCGTTCGATTGCCGAACTCAATCGAACTCAATCCACGGATTGAGTTCGATTGAGTTCGATTCTGAACGTTCGATTTACTATGCCGGGTCTCTGGCAGATTGTTTTGCAACAGTGGCATGATTTTCTCAACTGTTTTGTTCATTGTGTATGGCATAAGCTGTACACGTGGACAGGGTCATATCCGGAGTTTAAAACCAAGTGGACATTTTTGAAAGTGCTAACTCAGTCAGGTTAGTTACTCGAACTTGTTGCTACACTGTGCTGACGATCGGCAATAACGGCGAAATACCTATCCGCAGTTGCATTTAAACTTTCGGTTTGGTCTCAATCATGCCATTGTTGCGTTACTTTTTCTACGCAGTTGTCAGTCCTTGCTTCTTATAGTCCCGTCGAAAGGGCCGAGACGGCCTGAATTCGTTTCTTGCTTGTAGCAGGGCGAAAATAAAGAATTTGAAAAAAAAAGAATTGTGTATTTCAAACATGTGTACCAAAGCCTTTTGACCAGCAAAAAATAAAGCAAAACTATTTTTGGTCGCGAAATCGAGCGGACCGCTTTTAGCGGGACTGCCACTTAACGCTAACAGACATACCACTAATCGAAAAACGGAAAACAGAGATATTTCAGCCGATCCACATCTGAATAAATTACAAGAAAAATATTAAATATCAAACAACATTTAACAGACCGGGCCCTATGGAATATATGAATGATCGATGTTTTAAAATATATTCAAGTGAAGTCGCTTAGCGAGTGACAACCGGACATCTCGTGAAAAGTTGCTTAAAGTTAAGGCAGGAAAGCGAGTCGGCAATTAATTTTAGCCAATGAGAAGCCAGTTGTGGTCATTTATCCGACAAGGCTGTCAAATCGGAGATCTCAGGTATATTAAGGCCTGGGTCAGTTAAGGTACATCCAAAAATTAAGGGGGGTGGTCTATCTCATAAAGTATGGAACATATTAATATGAAACTTGGCCAAAGGCTTAAACTTGATACAAAGGTTAATTTTGATAAGAAGTTGTAGCGAAAAGAGTCACGCAACTGATTAGGGTATCAAATTTCCATGTTTTTCTTTAGGCTAAGTGCAGGAGAACTTAAACCACTCTGACTGACAAAATAGCGTTTGGATATTTTTAGGTGCGCAAAGTCATACATGAAACTAATTGGAAGGCGTGTCCAGGTCACGTGACGTTTGAAATGTCACGATTTTGTTGTCAAGCAAACATCAGAAAACAGTCATGCCGCGTAGGTGGACCACGTTTCCAGTTACATTTGGAAAGTACTTTAAAAGGGTAGAAATAATACCACTTAAAATTCTCAGAAAACACAATTTTTCCTAGTCTGCAAGAGCACTGAAGGAACAAACCGGAAGTAAAAGCTCAATTGGTCACGTGATAGGTTGCCATGGAAACATCAATGTCAGAAAGGACTGTCTGAACAAGTTGAATACTGTTGCCAAGTTTCATAATTATGACACGTTTCCTTTTGAAGATAGACCACCCCACTTACTTTTTGAAAAAATAGAGGCAGACCCAGTCCTTAATATACCTGATAGGATAAAGCACGCGTTCTATTTTCATGCCTTTCTCGTCGCATATTTGCGTCTTGTTGTACTAGATGTGGTCGATTAGCGAGTGACAACCGGAAATTTCGTGAAAAGAGTTGCTTTTCAACTCGCTTAAAGTTATTAAAGTGAGTCAGCTCAATTGAATTGAACTCGTTAAATTTAAGGCACGAAAGCAGGTAGCTTAAGCGATTTGGCAATTAATTTTAGCCAATGAGAAGCCAGTTGTCGTCATTTATCAGACAAGGCTGTCAAATTGGAAAAAAAAGCGTGCTATTTTCATGCCTCTCTCGTCGCATATTTGTGTCTTGTTGTAGTAAATGTGGTCCAACCAAATTGCAAAGAAACTGGAATGGTTGCATCTAAATACGAAGTATTCTCGCCAAATATTGTAAGGTAGTAGGTGCCGGCGCTCTCATTGCGTCAATGGTGGCGCAATTTCTGCGAAAAATAGCTCAAGACGTCTTTAATATGGCTTTGCATGCGTGGGGCCAACGCTCACGGTTTCTTTCGGTGACTATGGCTCCTGGCAAAATATGTTGTTGTTGCTCATTTATATTAGATTCGGCATATGTGACCTTACACGGGAAAACGTACACTAGGGCTTACCGTTTAAACGGCTAAAAACGAACGGTTTTTCAACGGGTAGTAAACGGGCAGTAAACGCGTTTGTAAGTGTTTAAACGTTTTCACTTAATGTTTAAACGGTTTATGAATCTTGGTAAACGGCTTGGCCAAACGTTTAAACGGTTAGCAGAAATCTTTGAACGGAAGACTCGAAGCGTTTAAACGGTTAGCAGAAATCTTCAAACGGATGACCCGAAGCGTTTAAACTGTTAGCAACAAAATTTCAAACGGATAGCCTGAAGCGTTTAAACGGTTACGTAAAGTTCATGAACAGATAACGCGAAGCGCTTAAAAGGTTATTAGAAGTGAAGTTTGCGAAATTTTCAAACGGGATCAGCGAAATACAAAATCGATCAAACAATAAGCTTAATATCATAATGTTAACGACGCTTTATCACTAAGACAGAAAAGAATATAATTCAGATGATTCTAAAAATAATAATAAAGATACCGGCGGAAAGCTAGAAAAATATTTAATTCAAGCAAATAACTACAGTACATACGATAAGGAAGCTTGTATATCCATGAGTGGAACATCATTTTATGTAAACAAAAACACGATCAATTGCATGTCTGCTTGGTCGAGGCGTCATACAGCAAGCAGCGCCTATCCTGAAACATTTCGGTGCAAGTTCACTGATACAAAGCATAAACACGGCAATTTAAAAACCATTTTTGAAGCAACAAACTGATTATTATTGATTACGTTTATATTGTTACAGATACAACGAAAAGAAGAAAAGTCGAGTGCGAGTTGTACGCACACGGCAGCAAATTGTCACGTGTAATTTACACGTGATCCGACCAAAAACTGTCAAGCGGGGTATGTTGGGGAGCCGCTGGTCTTATTTCAATTGTTTTGCACGGAAAAACATACCAAGATTTATTTCCTTTTTTTGGCATTATTTAGAAAATTTATCCTTTTGCGGTAACGCAATGCATGTAGCTAACAACCCCCATTGTCCCAGCCAGGAAAAAAACAGTAATATTCTGCTAACATTCTTTTTTATTCATAGTGCAACGCTTACAAGTCATGATTGATAAATAAACAAAAAAGTCGCACGATCGCTGTTACATCACCTCTCTCTAATTGTTTCTTCCTGTAAAAAACTTACTACCACGACATTTTGAATTAAGCTTTGCCTTAATAGCCTTCCACAATTTCTCTTTTTCTGCTGGACAGTCCACGGGAAATTTACTAAAAATTAAAACTTTAATCGAATTGAGTTTAGTGGCATCTAAACGTTCTTTCCCGTGTGATCCATCAGTGTTACTTTTACTGAGTTCTTCCTTAGTAAAGAAGTACGGAAGCAGCCTGAGTGCACACCGGTGTCGTATTCGTTCTTTGGCCAGAGCTCCCTGGATGATTTCCACTTTCGAGGGGGTGACACAGCTCCGAATAAGCTCATCGCTGACTGGTGTGGATACAGTGGATACTGGACAGCTGGAATTCACAGCATGATGAACAGGCGTTTTAGGCGCTGAAGGTAAGGACAATGAAGGACTTGGGGCTACTTCGGCGCTCAGTTGTGCGAGAGCTTCCATGTCAATTGTCGACAGGTCATTTGGCAAGGCTACAACATCGGCAAGGGAATCTTCATCAGTCTGGGCAAAGAGAAAAATGACATTTCACTTCATTGCATGCTTATTTTATAAATGAAACAAGAAGGAAAGAGCATGTGTTTATACACGAAGCTTAAACATTTCAGTACTCTGTCAGTACACTTAGCGTCAACCTCTAAAGTTATTGAATACTGAAGAGCAAAAATGCACTGCGAGCATGACCGGCCAAATGGAGACGCTAAAAATCGCAAAGGACCTGCGTGTACTTGAGTTTTCAACGCAAGTCAACGCACGTTTTCCTTCGCTTGGCAACCCAACGCACATGTGTATGCAATTTTATCTTGCGACTTTTTGCGCCTCCGGTTGGCCAGGCCTAAACAAACAACAGAAATAGCAAACTTACATGTGTTAAAGCCGCCTCAAATGATTCCAGACGTGTCTCAATTCGTTTCAGTGTTGACGCCATATGATGTTCCATTGCCGCGACCGAATCTTCCAGCCCCTCGATCATCTGAAGGGATAACAAGCGAATATTTTTTTTACTAAGAGTTTTCCTGATTGTAGGAGTTTGGCGCTATGCAAACATTATTGTTAATTGTAATTTAATTTTAAACACACGACCCCACAAGCTCTTAGCTTTTATTACTTTCGTGTCTAAATAAAGTTATCTAATATCTTTATCGTATCTTTATCTAATCATCGTACGCAGTGAATTTCACTAAGAAAGCAACAACATTTTGTTCGAGTTATAGGGTTTGAGAAATCGGGATTTTACTCTACATAAAATTTAGTTATTTTTGAAATAACCCACAGCAAGAACGAGCGGATCCGTACGGATAGTTCGCAGTTGTTTCTCAGAAAGTAGTGCTATTTTGTCTTCGCTGTTACTGTTGTTGAGTTGAGAAATCGGGAGCAAACCGCAGTGGACATCACAGTGGATTTTTGTTTACTACATGTACTAAACAGAAACAATCTCAAAATCATCTTTTCTGTTCGCCAGACTGCGTGTCGCCAGATGTTTATATAAAAGAAGACAAAGAATAAGCATTTGGCGACACGCAGTCTGGCAATTTAACTGGGGGATTGTCAGACCAAAAAGTAGTTGAATGTTTCAAAAAACACATCAAAACGAAAATTTTTTGCCTTCAATTAGCTCTTTTATCACACGTCGAAATGTCTCATCATATCTTGTATCCACAGTCACGTACTACAGTGTCCCAGCTTTGTTGCCGTATAAATTTTTACCAAAGCAGTCCTCGAAGAAATAGCGAGGCAATAATCATGTTTGCTTTCCAACAAGGCTGAGAAATAATATTCTGTCCCTTGGAAGTTCGAAAAATCAGGATTCCACTGCATAACAAAAAAATATTTTTGTACTAACCTTGAATAACTTTTCTTGCGTTTCTTGCTTATCTTTCAGCACATCGGCGTTTGCCTGCTGCAGATCTCGAAGCTGGCCCTTCAGAATGGTACATTCTTCAGTCTTCGCGTTTAACTGCTTTTTAACGGAGCTGTTCTCTTCACACTGGCAACCGCTGGATCCTTTCGCTGACTCATCTGCGACAACTTTAGCCATCTTTGCAGCTCGATTGGATGCCCATTCCCTTTCTCGTTTCTTCTGCTCACCCAGAAATGTGATGTAGGGATCCTCTGCTGGTCTGGGAGATCTTGCTGGCAACGGAGACGGTCTGACGTCGGTCGGTGACTGGACAGTCGTGTCTGGAGAAGGTTTTTTCCCTGAAAAAAGATTGAAAACGTTGGGCTTAGTAAAACAGTTTGCAAATTTTGAGATGATTTCTTAAAAGCACAAATAAAAATAAACGCACACAAAAAAAGCAAGAAAAACTCGGACAGTAAAAAGTACACACCTTTCTTCGTTTTAGGTTTCCAGCCCTCAACTACTTCAGCATCGTACCACCTTCCCCCGAACTTGACTTTAACTGCATCGCCAGGTGTTAGGGGGGTTGGGGCTCCAGTTTCCCCCTCCGGCAATTTGACGTCCTTACGTTTTGGCCAGTGCGCATGATCTCGCCATTTGCAATTGGTTTTCCAAATAACCTCAACTTTATCGTTCAAAGACATAAATAAGAGGATAGCTGTCTGATCGTAATCGTTATGTTCTGTCTGGACCCAGGTCTGGACCCCTTTTATAACTAACGCGAGGATCCAAATCTCAAATCTGCTGGTTTACAGTGAGATGATTGGTTAATTCACTAATCCTTAACACAATAGAGGCCACACGACCACAACATAACAACATTTTAAAGTTTAAAAACAATCAAACTATCTAATTAGCAATTGACTAGCTGGCGCGTGCCGCAAGAGAAAACATTCAGTGGTTAAAAAAAAAAAGAATGTAAGTAAGTTGCGCGTCATAAAAACGTTGATTAAGGGTTTTTATCTCTGTTAGCTGATTTTTTTGCCGTTTGAATCATTGATTTGTGCCTCTTATTACCGGAGATATGTTTTTTTACTTCTCGCCGTAGCGCTTTTTTAACCTCTTGCCGTTGCGCTTTTGAGAACAATCAACGAACTATCGAATTAGCAATTGACTAGCTGGCGAGTGCCGCAAGAGAAAACATTCAGTTGTAAAAAAAAAAAAAAGAATGTAAGTAAGTTGCGCGTCATAAAAACATTGATTAAGGGATTTCTCTCTGTTAGCTGAGTTGTTTACCGTTCGAATCATTGATTTGTGTCACTTATTACCGGAGATATGTTTTTTTACTTCTCGCCGTAGTGCTTTTTAAACCTCTTGCCGTTGCGCTTTTGAGAACAATCAACGAACTATCGAATTAGCAATTGACTAGCTGGCGAGTGCCGCAAGAGAAAACATTCAGTTGTAAAAAAAAAAAAAGAATGTAAGTAAGTTGCGCGTCATAAAAACATTGATTAAGGGTTTTATCTCTGTTAGCTGAGTTATTTACCGTTTGAATCATTGATTTGTGCCGCTTATTACCGGAGATATGTTTTTTTTTTTACTTCTCGCTGTAGCGCATTTTTTAACCCCTTGCCGTTGCGCTTTTGAGAACAATCAACGAACTATCTAATTAGCAATTGACTAGCTGGCGAGTGCCGCAAGAGAAAATATTCAGTTGTAAAAAAAGAAGAATGTAAGTAAGTTGCGCGTCATAAAAACATTGATTAAGGGATTTCTCTCTGTTAGCTGAGTTGTTTACCGTTTGAATCATTGATTTGTGTCTCTTATTACTGGAGATATGTTTTTTTTTACTTCTCGCCGTAGCGCTTTTTTTTAACCTCTTGCCGTTGCGCTTTTGAGGACAATCAACGAACTATCTAATTAGCAATTGACTAGCTGGCGCATGCCGCAAGAGAAAACATTCAGTTGTAAAAAAAAAAGAATGTAAGTTGCGCGTCATAAAAACCTTGATTAAGGGTTTTTATCTCTGTTAGCTGATTTTTTTTGCCGTTTGAATCATTGATTTGTGCCTCTTATTACCGGAGATATGTTTTTTTTACTTCTCGCCGTAGCGCTTTTTTAACCTCTTGCCATTGCGCTTTTGAGAACAATCAACGAACAATCGAATTAGCAATTGACTAGCTGGCGAGTGCCGCAAGAGAAGACATTCAGTTGTAAAAAAAAAGAATGTAAGTAAGTTGCGCGTCATAAAAACATTGATTAAGGGTTTTATCTCTGTTAGCTGAGTTGTTTGCCGTTTGAATCATTGATTTGTGTCTCTTATTACCGGAGATATGTTTTTTTTTACTTCTCGCTGTAGCGCATTTTTTAACCCCTTGCCGTTGCGCTTTTAAAAACAATCAAAGAACTATCTAATTAGCAATTGACTAGCTGGCGAGTGCCGCAAGAGAAAATATTCAGTTGTAAAAAAAGAACAATGTAAGTAAGTTGCGCGTCATAAAAACATTGATTAAGGGTTTTATCTCTGTTAGCTGAGTTGTTTGCCGTTTGAATTATTGATTTGTGCCTCTTATTACCGGAGATATGTTTTTTTTTACTTCTCGCTGTAGCGCTTTTTTTTAACCTCTTGCCGTTGCACTTTTGAGAACAATCAACGAACTATCTAATTAGCAATTGACTAGCTGGCGAGTGCCGCAAGAGAAAATATTCAGTTGTAAAAAAAGAAGAATGTAAGTAAGTTGCGCGTCATAAAAACATTGATTAAGGGATTTCTCTCTGTTAGCTGAGTTGTTTACCGTTTGAATCATTGATTTGTGTCTCTTATTACTGGAGATATGTTTTTTTTTTACTTCTCGCCGTAGCGCTTTTTTTTAACCTCTTGCCGTTGCGCTTTTGAGAACAATCAACGAACTATCTAATTAGCAATTGACTAGCTGGCGCATGCCGCAAGAGAAAACATTCAGTTGTAAAAAAAAGAATGTAAGTTGCGCGTCATAAAAACGTTGATTAAGGGTTTTTATCTCTGTTAGCTGATTTTTTTGCCGTTTGAATCATTGATTTGTGCCTCTTATTACCGGAGATATGTTTTTTTACTTCTCGCCGTAGCGCTTTTTTAACCTCTTGCCGTTGCGCTTTTGAGAACAATCAACGAACTATCGAATTAGCAATTGACTAGCTGGCGAGTGCCGCAAGAGAAAACATTCAGTTGTAAAAAAAAAAAAAAGAATGTAAGTAAGTTGCGCGTCATAAAAACATTGATTAAGGGATTTCTCTCTGTTAGCTGAGTTGTTTACCGTTCGAATCATTGATTTGTGTCACTTATTACCGGAGATATGTTTTTTTTACTTCTCGCCGTAGCGCTTTTTTAACCTCTTGCCATTGCGCTTTTGAGAACAATCAACGAACAATCGAATTAGCAATTGACTAGCTGGCGAGTGCCGCAAGAGAAGACATTCAGTTGTAAAAAAAAAGAATGTAAGTAAGTTGCGCGTCATAAAAACATTGATTAAGGGATTTCTCTCTGTTAGCTGAGTTGTTTACCGTTTGAATTATTGATTTGTGCCTCTTATTACCGGAGATATGTTTTTCCTACCTCTCACCGTACGCTTTTTTTTAACCCCTTGCCGTTGCGCTTTTGAGAACAATCAACGAACTATCTAATTAGCAATTGACTAGCTGGCGCGTACAAAAAGATAACTCAGACTTTTTCTTCAGTTAATCAGTGGTATAATTCATCTTCCTTAATAATACCCTAAATACACTGTTATTCTCTTGGCATCGCTTTACCCTACGGGATTTATAAAAATGCGACAAAAATTTCAATCTACTGATATATTACTTACAATGCAAGCGAAGATAAAAATATTGTCCATACTTAACTTGAAGTTCTATTTCATATCGTATTATATTGAAAGACTAAGACTGTCACTGTTAATATCGACTATCTAACTTGCCCTACATTTAAAACACGTAATTCTGTTGCGAGTTACATGTAAAACGTTTTAACTTATCCTAGTTTTCCTAGTTACTTCAAGCAAATTTCTCTTAATTGTTCAAGAAAAAGTGTTCCTTTAGCGAGTTAAGGTGATGGAGCGACGAGATCCTCCGTTCCAGGCTTGCAGAACTGTCTAATTTCGCGATAGAGATACTGTTTCCTTTCCTGGCTCAGCCCTTCGGGATTCAGCGTGGGTGGGAGGGTCGCAGGTGGTAGGACTGCGCCGTTCTTCAGTAGCATCTTCGACTGTTCAGGAGACGATCTGTATTCTTTGAAATATACTCTGCCAGCCTCATCTTTCGAGAATCGGAAATGATGATACCTTTTTATGTTAGGCAGCTTGTCAAAGTACTGTTCAAGAAATGACGACCAATTGTATGCTGGGACAATAACCCTTCCGTCATGCGTTCCAACTAGCTGGGCTTTGTTCATTCCGATTGAGCTTGAGCAGTCCACTAAACTCGCCATTTCGTATAACGATGATACGAAGGTCACTTTGTAAGCTCGTTTGATTACTCCGAAGCAGCGATCGGGACCGAACTTCGTGTGGCCAGCAACAAGGAAAGAATATTTAATAGAGTGGTGAAGTTCATGAATTGCTCGCCATGCTAGGTACCAAAGAAAGTAATTGTTTTTGTTCTGTCCAGAGCAGTTATCAGCGTGTAAATGAACACATGTTTCGCCAAGCCCGTGATTTTCGAAAAAATGATGTACGTAACTAATAGTTGTGTTGCCCCCTTTACCAACGTCGCTTCCTTCATCGATCAAGTAGTTGACCTGACGTGGTATGGCCTCACACATGACGCCGAAAATTCCGCATTTCCGCGGAGTTTTAAAGTATATCGGTCCGGGCTGCATTGGATTGCTCGGAAAATGTACCTGTTGCGCAAAGTCAAAAGAGTAGTGCATTGTAGTGTCAAGTGAGCAGGCTTCGTGACCCTCGCCCAGTTCAATTGTGTCATGCAGCCTTTCAAAATTGTTTTTAGCTTCCTGGCAAGCGTTTCTGTATAGTTCTCTTTCATTCTGCACGCAGTTTAAGTGTTCCTGTTGAGCCTTAACACACTCGGACTTTTCACTGTCGCGAAGATTAGCAGATCGTTGAAGCTTTGCAGTATTCTGCTGGCAGGTAAAGCAGAGGTCTGTCATTGGTTTTGCAACTACAACGTTTGGGTGAAATTGTTCCCACAAGTCAACAAATTTCGTGTAGCTAACACACTGTTTATCACTTTGTTCACATGCTTTTTGAAAGACACGCCACACGCTCATTTTAGTGTCACTTGAGGATAACAACTTAATGTTGTCGCTTTTGTACCCGGGAATCCGCCCAGGAAGTAAAATAGCATTTTCCTCCACATAATTGTCTAGGAAAGTCTTTACATCCTCAGCCACGGCCTGAGGCAACGTGTTGTGGGGCAGTCTCTTGGAGTTGCCGTGGATCCTTTGACAAATGCCGTGATTTTCGTAGTGGTCTTTCAATCTGCGGAATCTGGAGTAGCTGATTCCGTAAATGTTCAAGAACATCTCCTTGCAGATCGGTCGATTATTGAATAGGAAATTGCATCGTGGACTCCGTTTTCGTTTTTCCCCAACCACCTCCATGCTCGTAAATGCTT
The DNA here is from genome assembly GCA_022457155.1 of Cladopsammia gracilis. Classification (NCBI taxonomy): domain Eukaryota; kingdom Metazoa; phylum Cnidaria; class Anthozoa; order Scleractinia; family Dendrophylliidae; genus Cladopsammia; species Cladopsammia gracilis. The sequence continues at coordinate 197,188 of JAJGOT010000122.1, forward strand.
GAATGTTCGCTAGAATAACCAAGTCGAGCTCTCCATGGGAAAGTTCAAGGCAGCTGAATAAATTCGCAAGTACAGACTCCTCCGAAAACTGTTTAGAACACTGGGAACAACATCCACATCCATCTCGAAGAAAACGTTTAACTTTCGCTACAATTTCGTTATTATCAGGTTGATCACAATTCATTTCGTCTCTTGGTTCTTCCATTTTGAAATTATGAGCTAATTACAGACTGAACACAAAGTATTCGAACTTGAACGGTTACCACGGCAACGCATTCTCTTCAGGGATTGGCTGTTTTCAGAAAATTGTCTTGCGTTACCAGTCATGCGCGATTCGCGACTGCATGGTCAAATTCTAACTTTTTTCGTGCTTCGAGTAGCAACAGTGATTTTCTGTAAACCATTTAAATGGTATCAGCTATTTGTATGTAGAAGTTGATGGCGACATTACAGAAAGAGAATGCACAGGTATGTCTATACTGTCTTATCGCACCGCATACATAATTCACGTGACCCAAATTGTTGCTCTTGTTTACGTTCAGTTGTCTTTGGCTGTTTTTCAATTTGAGGAATAATTAAAGAAAAAAAATACGCAAGTTCGTTTCTATCTTATTTCGGCCGTTTTATCCTTGCAATTTAATACAACGGTGTTCGAAATTAATAATGATTTCGTCGGTCGGCTGTTCCATTCAGTGTTGCGGTCGTGAATTCGGGAACATCTTGCTGTTTAAACGGATGTTAAAACTTTGTGACCGGATAGCTCTGGTCGTTTAAACGGATGGTAAGATTTTTATAAACGGAAAGCTCTTGCAGTTTAAACGGATGCTAAAATGTTTTGAATGGATAGCCCTTGCTGTTTAAACGGATGCTAAAACTTAAGGAACGGATAGCGCTTGCCGTTTAAACGATCGCTAAAATGTTATAAACGGTCGCGTAAACCGTTTGAACGGTTTTGTCAAAACATTAAACGGTTTGCTTAACTCTTTAAACGGCGATCATGAACCGTTTAAACGGGTATCAAACGGGTGACAAACGGATGACAAACGGTTTTATCCGTTAAACGGTTAAGCGCTAGTGTACGTTTTCCCGTGTAAGGTCACATATGTGGAGGGGCCTTATTTGATTGCATTATACAATGGATTTACTTTTGCGCACAATTAACGTTAATGTCCCTTTTTTAGTAGTCATTGGAATACTGAATCATTGCTATTACGGTTTGATTTATGAAAGAGTTATTTCAATTTTAAATGGGTATTAAATGTTGAGGTGTCATGATTATGTAATAGTATGTTAGAAAGGTAAGATTTTGCCGATTAAGCCAACTAAAAAACTTTCGGCTTGATTATGCAAGAGTATGGATTTGGCTTTTGTTCTGTCGGTTTTGGAATATTGAATCATTGCCATATGAAGCACTCATCAGTCAAATATTTCAATAGTATTGCAGGAGAAAATCCAGATGATATTAAAGTTTTGAAAACAGCTGCAACTGGGAAAGCTGCTTTCCATATTAGAGGCAATACATTTCACACACGACATCCAAGTTTTCCAGTTTCAACCATGTTTGAATTTAGAAATAATGAGACAAAAAGATGCCAAAAAATTTGCAGAGCTACTTAATCGCATGAGAAAGGGAAAACATACTTAACATGATATTGCCTTTTTAAATCGAAGAGTTCTTAATGTAAAATCAAAAGAAAAAATATCCTATGAATATTTCCTATTTATGTCCAACAAATGCACCAGTAGATGATCACAACAATGCTATTTATAACATTCACTTACAACCACTCATTTCACAGTCAAAAACCGTTGATGAGCCTCCACTAGTTCTAACCACTTCTGCAGTCACCGGCAAATGAATTTTAAAGCCTTCATACCGTAGCCTTTACGTTCTTTATTTAGCAAGACTCCACTTTCTGTTCTACTGTAAAGTGAACTTCATCCCTGTTCATCCGTTGCTTCAATAACTAAATGTCTCGCGGAATAAAATGACATTATTGCCTTGTTCATAAAATCTTTGTCGCGTATGTACTCTTCGGAAAGATTGAACATTCGATTTTACCCCCCCCCCAATCAAGATTCTTCTTTTTTTGTAAACCTCACATTCTAACGCATTAACGAGATGGCTTTAAGAGCCCTTTGATTTCTATAGCAAAAGGTTGCTATGTGACCTGGCGAACCGCAGAAGAAACATACCATAAGGTGACTATCGCTATGGGTGGTCGTAGACTGGGTAGCCATGGGTGTGGCTGCTACCATGGCTGACTGCTTAACTCGTAATGCCTTGTCGACCTTGGACAGGGAGTTGAGGACCATTGAGTAATCTTTATCACCAAAAAGTGCCAAAAAATAAGACTGCAACTGTGCAATGGGCTTGTCAAAACGCTCTCGCAAAGCCCTAGCAGCTGCAAATAGGAAGAATGTCTCTTTGTGATTGGCGGTACGCATCTGGCTACGAGGTCTTCCACCATGGAAAGGGCCACATATTTGTCAAAATCAGTCTCTCGTCATAGACCATAGGCAGCCAAACGTTTGAGGCCTGAGTCTATGTCACCTGGTTTTTGCTTTTCCAAAGCTTTGATCCTTCGAAGTAAGGCAGCAACCTACGGGCAACAACCGAAAAGGAAAAGGTTGGTATGAAAACTACAGAAAGCCATTAGAAGGATAATATAAACCAGTGTCATGTTGAGCGGAGGACAGCCATTAAAATTGTTTAGATTAAAATAAAATTGCATCTCGGCCAAAAAGACCCAGTGACTGTTAAAGTACGAACAATATTGCGTTGCACCAAACTCGGCAATGGCATGGAAACCTCTGAAGGCACGAGTGGATGCAAGCCTTCCCTATCAGTGAACAAAGGCAAGAGTAAGCTGAACCAAACGTGCCATGATTAACAACTTGACAATACGAAGGATTTAAACGACGCCAGAATAGCCGTGGAATGCACACGAATAAGAAACTAATGCAAAAGTCGCATGCGCAAGAACAAAAAAAGACAAATTTGATCAAAATTTCCCTACTGCTACGGTTACCCAAACGATCCCAGAAAGCCTAGTGCCGAAAGCTGGTGCCCAGTCTTCCTGTGGAGGGGCAAATAAGAAACTACCCTTAGTAAGGAAGTTCAAAGTATGTTTATTTATTACAAGTACTAATAATATTTACTGTGGTCAGTGTGGAATACTTTACCATCTTGGTCCACTCTTTCCTCCCATCCATCCTGCAGAAACAAAAAAATGAAACATGAAGATCAAGTCAAGTCTGTCAGAGGTCTGTATGCAGCTACCGTGTTAGTACGTAATATAGACCAGCACCTCAAAGTCATCGAAAATTTTTGCTTATCAGGGAATTAAGTGATTAATGATTGTCCCATTCCAATAACTGTATTTAAATTCATAAGTTTACGTGCATTTAAATACAAAGTACTGTATACCGCTTAAATTTGTAAGTGTTCTACTTGTGTATACCACATTGCACAACTGCTTTCACTACACTTTATGTTGGCAACAGCCTGGCTGTAACCATGGACCACCAGATCTGTCAATTGTTCACCAATGTATCATATTTCAGAACATCCTCAAAACAGGGTGTCTCTTATTGAGGGGAGAGCCCTGAGGTCTCTACATGCACGATCTACTACTGCTGTTTAAATGCACACCGCACAGAACATGTTTCATCAGGGGAGATCATCGCCTTGTCCATAAAAATCCAAACCCATCACTGAATGTGCAATCAGACTTAACTTGCACAAAGGACACAGGAATTTCATTTGAATATTAATCATTCATATTAACCCATTCTCACGACTTGACTTTTTAACAATAACATCGAAACATCGATTTGCTTTAACTTATGTATTCCTGGTTAAACTAAAGAAATTAAGCGATTTTGGCGGCGTTTGAACTCTGTTTTTCATCAACCCAGCAAGTAAACATCTTCGAATATGGATCAGTTAAACAAAGATTTCGCCACTTAATATCAGGCCTTCATTTGCATGTACTCACGAAGTACGCATGCTCATAATGGCGGTCATAAAATAGGTAAATGACCCCAAATTATTTCAAAATGTATCCATACAGCAATTATAGACTGTGAACAGTGCCAATTGCTTCTTAGGGATAGTTGACAAAATAAATGAGTGAGAAGCAAAACATGCATGCACGCACTTAAATATCTGTGTTTTGCTTCTTGTTTGATTATGAAATAAAATAATAAACTGGTAAAATATATTTTTCTTTTTTAAACAAAAATTGATGACCCACCTGCTGCTGCTTGTCCTCCAGTTCAGACGATGAGTCAGGAAAGAGGCCGGGGAACCACTTTTTCCAGAAGTGCTCTGAACAAGAAAGAAAATCATAAGGTTTGCTGTGATGAAGTGTGACAACAACACACTCGTATGAAATAAAACAATATAGAGCGATCTGACATATTTCCTTACATGAATCTTATTATAAATATACCCAAATAAAGTAATATTAATACCAATTGTGAATACATGTAAAGTGTAATCTAAGCCATTGGATTGCATTTGAAGTACGAAACAACCAGATTAACATGACTATGGCAGGTAATGTGGACAGAGGGAACAGACAAGATAGTGTGTCATTAAACGCCTTTTTCATGTATGTGACATTGTTGAAATCAATGTCATAGTCATGTTCAGTTCTCATGTTAGCTTGGGAAACCGTTTTATTATTGTTTGCACTTAAAAAGTGCAAATCTACAATCCTGGTCAGACGTTTTGGGACACTAACCTTTTTACCCTCAAATTGTCCTTGTGCTCGCCTCGCCCTCCCCGCCACCGATACAATGTTGATTTTTATGCATATAACCAAGCTGCAATGTCTAAACTTTGTATTGGGAGGAGGGGGACCAGGAAATGAAACGATAGTTTTTCTCTTTGACCTCTCCGATTTTCTCTTGTGAAAAACATTCTTGAAAAGAACGACGTGAAGTTATCAGAGACGGAGGTGCAGAATTATGCTAGCATCATGGAACGATGCTGCCCAGTGTTTTGCACCTCATTTAACTTCGACCTTGACGCTTCCTTGTGGAACCTGGCGAAAGAAGGAAGTTATCAGTACAATAGGTTTATTGGGCCGCCAGTGGAGTCGTGTCTTCATTGCGATGATGCCCTAACGATGAGCAACCAACCATCAAAAGCCATCGTTTATGGCACATCAGGACCTCTGCCGGCAACTAAAGTCACGCTTTCCTGCAACCGTTGCAAAACCAAATATGGAGTCGGGGGGTTTTCCGACAAGAAAGGAAAGCATCTTGAGTCAAACGTAGTTGAAGCCAGCAATGTCACTTATGTTGATAGAAATCTATACAAGTGGATTCCAAGTCTAGGGTAAGTTTTCATGCAAGATTTTGTCACCTTTCACGATCATGTAGCGTGTTATAATTACTAAATGGTTGTGATACATTAATTTGAGTTGTTAGGCTTTTACGGTATTCGAGCTTACATGCTCCTTTATATGCATATCTCGAAGTACATCCACCGGAGTATGCAGTGAATCGAAATTGCTGGGCAACACATGAAAATTCGAAGCTATTTGTAACTGTTTCCTTATTGATGTTTATTGTATGAGACTTTCTCGTTGCAAAGCCTAATTTATAAGTTCAAAGGCACCGGCACACTAAATCTGGAGTACATTGAACTTCTACATATATAGAGTCCAAACCTTATTCCATTTATTTTCTGTAATTCGTCAATACTAAAATTGCAGAGAATATACGGGGAAACATTTTTAGTAATGTACGAAACTACACAACTATTTACAGGAGGCTAACACATATATAAACAGCTTGTACTGTCTGACAAACCAGTGGCCCTCAAAGTGAATGAAATTCGAACTTTATAAATATATCTATATATATAAGTAAAAAGGTAGAATATTTTATCACAAATGACATTCCAAATAAGGAGAATTCGATTTTTCCAAGGTAAAAGCTTGTGTGTAATGACCACAAATAACTGATTCTTCCCACTACCACTGTGAGAAGATACATCTATCAATATCGTCTTGCACAAATCAGACCATCACCAAATTCATTAAGGCAAGAATAACTTATTGCATAATGTAAACAATTGTTTGCCTTTCCAGAAATCATTGCTGGGTGTCATTTAGTGGCTTTTCAGAAGCATACAATGGAGCTTTCTCTGACAATATTGAAAAGTATAGAGAATCAGTTGGAGGTATTGTATTAATTAGATATGACTTTTTGAAAAAAGTATTCTAGGTTGCTGAAAAATCAGTGTTTTGTCCTTCTTTATGTCAGGTTTTTGCAGTCTACCATGGGTTCTTTTTTACTGTTTTCCTTTTACTTTCAAACTGATAGAAAATATCCTAGACGTTTTCAGTACAAAAGAGTCGACAGACTTTTTAATCTTGAATTTTGTTATTGAACTTCTTTGTTGGTCACGTGTTACATAAGTTTAAATGTCATTTGGGACATTAAAACATTTTTTGTCCCGTCCCCTTATAAATAGAAGTGTCTCCTTAATAGAGGTGTAATAATTACAAAGATTAAATGAGCATTTTGCCAGAACCAGGAGAAGTGCCCCTTACAGGAGGTGACCCAAAGTAGAGGTTCCACTGTACACTATTCTTGTGTCAAGGTTTCATGAATGAGAACTGTTAGTTAAGTAGTAATGGAGTTTCGGTATTTGTTTCAAACTCAAATCTAAACTTAACATGTAAAATGTGTGAATAGTCCAAATGTGGTGGGGGATGTGGTGGGGGATGTGGTGGGGGAGGTGGTGGGGGGGGAGTTACCATACGCATTGCTGGAATGGACTGATCCAGAAAAAATAAAGACAACTTGAAAATCTTTCACAAAAGAATAAACCTTTAGGTCTTATTTTTCTTTTCTTTCCTACACTGTTCTTCTCAGTTTTAATTGTGGGGTGGGATGGGGGAGGGGAGTGAGGTGTTTGGTTGTATAGGTAACACCGTACATCAGATTCCAAATTAAATAACTGGGCTTTGAACTGACCTTCTCATTAATGTTTTCAGGCACAACTTGCATTCTATCTGAACTACAAGATGAACAAGCGCAGGAATGTCAACCTGATGCCATTCCTATAGAAGTTAACATAGATGTAGTTTGTACCCCTACTGTTAACTGCCATGACTACATTTTCATTGGTGCTAAAATCATAACAAAGGATATACTTAAGGCAGCTCAAGAGCAAATAGCTGAATTGAAAGCAATGCAAAAAAGAGAAGTCAGTTTATTTACACAGTTGCGAATGAAACCTGATACAAGCATAAGTGGGTCCTGTTCACCAAATTATTCTGTTTGGGCTATGCTTAAAGACAATAGGAAAGAAGCATTTAAAGACCCAAAAATATTACATGTGAATTTAGATGTTACTTTTATTGGTAACAATGGCAGGGAGGAAGAGGAAGAGGGCTTGGTGTTTTTCCGTGATGCAATTCTTTACCTCCCTAACTGTAGGAGCTCAAGAGAAGGTGCCCACTATTAGACATAATTACCAAAAGGGAAAATGGGAGGCAATTGCTAGAATTTTAGTGTATGGGTATATTAAGGAGAGTTATTTTCCCCTTTCATTGTCTCCAGCTTTTGTTGCATTATGTCGGTTTGGCGAAGTAGGTATCACAAGTGAGTTTTTGTTATCTTTTTGTCTCTATTTTTCGGAAGATGAAAGGGAAACACTCAAGAAATGTCTTGAAGAATCTTTTGAAGATGAAGAACTGTAGAACTAATATTCGAAACTTCTCAATTCGGTTTCAAGGACCTAAGTTTTTCAACTCGTTAAGTCATGAAATTCAAAACAGTGAAAGCATCTGTTTGTTTTGCAAAAGACTTAAAAAATTCCTTCTTTCTTAGTTCTTAGTCAAAAATACTCTTTGTTGAGCTACATACTTCTTTGCTTTTCTTTTCTTTTCTTTTCTTTTAAAAAAAAATACATTTTATATTTCATGCTGTCCTCATAATTCATATGATTATTCTATATTGTCAGGAAGCCTATAGTGCATAAGCCCCCGGCTTCTATATAGGCTTCCTTGTCACTACCACATTAAACATTTTGTAGTCTTTCGTCTTTTAAGTTATTATAAATTTCTAGTGTGTTGTATGATTATTATTATTGTTATTATTATTATTATTATTATTATTATTATTATTATTATATATACATATATATTTTTTTGTAATGTGGTAAATGGCAAAATAAATAAAATGGAAATGAAAAATGGAAAAAATAATGAGGATGTATTAGATTTTCTTTCCAATTATAAGTGTTTTCGAATTCACACAAAAGAAAACATAGTGCAGATCGTTTCTGAACTTGCCCAACAAGAAATAACATGAATTGCTGGGCACCTATTATTAACTCCTTGATTGATCTCTCAGATTTCAAATCTGTTATGGCTATAGAGAATCTGTATGACATCAAGAAGCCCACTGCCAAAACGATTCTGAAACTAATCAAATCAGAGCCAACAACCAACCAAAAACGACAGTGTTTGGATCATTTGAAGAAATACATCCACTCATAACAGGGAAATTCCCTGCCACTGCTCCTTTGGTTTATTGCTGGAAATGATGTCATTGCATGTGATAGTATTGAGGGGGCATTTACAGTTTTTAAGGCACTGTTCATAGACCAATTGCACATAAATTTGCCCTTCCCACCGACGGCTACTTGACTATCAAAATTTCCACATTCCGCGACGTTTGGGTGAAAACTTTACATTGTCAACAAAGACTATTAAAAAGGTCAACAAAACTGACCAAAAGAAAACAGACAAAAAGGAAACTAAAAGAACAGGCTGGAGAATAAAAAAGAAAAAGTCAAGGCAAGTCGTGTTTTTTTCGTTCAAAAACTGTCAAAATTTCGATCAGTGCGCATGCCCCAACTCAAATACTCAAATTCTCAAATACTTCTACAAATGGCAGGAGGGTTTAGTTTGCCGAGCTGCAAACAATGTTATTGACTGTTCGGCCTCAATTTGGCTAGACAGCGGCCATAAAATGAGCATGAAAAAGCGTTTTTTGGTGGAAATTTGGGAGTCAAAGGGTTAAGATTCTCCAAATCACCTTTCTCAATGGACTAGCTTCTTGTTATATTACAAATCTTCTGTCAAATTATCATCCTTCAAGAACTCTTCGTTCTTCAAGTAAAAAACTGCTAATCAGACCTAAATGGAACCTCAAAACATATGGTGGACGGTCATTTTGCTGTTGCCGCTCCGTCACTCTGGAACTCACTGCCGGATTTTATAAAGAACGCCGACTCTGTTAACATTTTTAAATCTAAACCTAAGACTCTTCTTTTTTCACAAGCTTATGCTGATCATTAACTAATATTCAAAAATACATTAATAATTCATGAGCATATCAGCCAATCACACGATGCAAATCCATCAGGTGTTAGCCTTTATACCTGGTAATCTACGGTCATTATGAAAAGCCTGGTGGCGGCTTTGATTTCAGTCACAGGGGAGTTCGGGGCTGAATGGGCAAACAATGCAATTATTGCTGAATTTTTAATGAGAATGATTTTAAAATGACTGTGATATTTAATTTATAAAGATTACTGATATGGGTAGTAATTGTTCAGGATTCTTAGTGCAACAAATGGTGACTTTAATATTTTTGTGCAGTACTGTTTTATGAAATCTTGTCTTTCGCCATTCTAACTGGAATCTTCTCAACAAAATAAACAACAGTTTAACAAGTAAGCCGTTATTTGAATGAAACCAGCGGCCTCATGTAAATTGCCAGGTAAGTGACTGGTTCGCAGATTCAAGCAGCTATTTCTACTCATTCTCTACCTCTGAAAATAAAATTGTCAGCCATTTTATCTAGCATACCTGACAACTTTAGTATAGCATTTTTCAGTAAATGTTTTCCCACAGAACTATAAAATCCCAAAACTTTCGACAGGAGCCGGGAAGGAATGGTCACTTTGTCAAAGATGTGGCACATGTGTTGTATGCTAATCAGTCTAGTCTACTTGTTTTTCTTGTATGCTAATTTCCTCTTTGCACAAAAGCGCAATTGTTTTAATTCCGAAGGGACACGCTTTTGAAAACCTGATAATACACTACTGCTCGTTTTTTAAACTATACTTTATATATTTAATTATTGAATTTTCATTTGTGTTGATTTATTTTATTTGATCTTAGCCTGTATTTTAAATTATTCTAAAGCGCTATTGAGCCTTTCGGAAATAGTGCTATATAAGTTAATTATTATTAACTTAAATTTCGAGCAATGCTCCTGTTAAAGTTTCCACCCCACTGGTCCAACAGATCGTGGCTCAGTCACATCAGATGCCGGATCATTTTCTTGTCAAGCCACTACAACAGGCAGCAAGGAGTGAGAGAGCAGAGGTGCTCCAAGACAGGGCAATGCATATCTGAGAGGTAGCTCCACAGAAAGTTCAGCGAGTACTTGACCTTGCTGTGGAAAAAGGGTCACCAGTTTGGCTGACGGTACTCCCCCTTCGTGAAATGGGTTTCAACCTAAAAAAGAGGGAGTTCTGTGATGCAATTAAACTGCGCTATGATTGGCCAGTTGATGATATCCCGTCCACTTGTGTATGTGGCGACATTTTCACAGTAGACCACGCAATGATATGCAAGCAAGGTGGTTTGGTTGTCTGACGTCACAATGAGCAGAGAGATTTTGAAGCTGAACTTGTGGTTATGTATGTAGTGATGTTGAGATCGAGCCTGTTCTTCAAGATATTTCGGGAGAACAACTGGGAGGGGGTTCTAATCGAGCTCCAAATGCGAGATTAGATATTCATGCACATGGGTTCTGGGAGAACCAACGATCAGCATTCTTCGACGCGAGGGTTTTTCACCCTAATGCTGACTCATATTGAGACCTAGAGCTTCAACAGATATACCGCAATCACAAGAATGAGAAGAAGCGTCTATATTCGAGGAGGGTTTTGGACATTGAACAAGGAAGTTTCACACCCCTTGTTTTCACATCAACGGGCAGTATGGGAAAGGAGTGCTTGCAATACCATAGCAGACTAGCGCAGCTGATCTCCATCAAGAAAGGAGAAGACTATGCAAAAAAAATCTCTTGGATTAGAGCAAGAACATCCTTTGCTCTATTAAGATCTGCACTAATCTGCCTTAGAGGATCGAGAGTTAGAAGAAAAGCCTTTTGTGATTTTAAGAACATAGATATTGACATTGAAATCCAAGAAGGAGCCTTAATGTAATGTTAAGAATACTTTATTGCTGTCACCTTGTAAATACAAATGTCTTACATAACTTGAAATGAAGTTTTTTTTAGCAATACTTTTACAATATTTACAGGGATTGTAATTATGAATATTTTTAGCATTCTAGTAAATCAATAATTGTAAACGTAAGATTGTTTGGGAATTTGTTAATAAAGATTTCCATTATTTAAAAAATATATATTATTATTTGTTATTATTATCAACCTAGACTGCCTCACAGGCTATGTTAACCGCGAGATGGTTTTACCTGTTGACTTAAACACTTTTCACTTAGTTTCAAGTCATTTCACAACACAGACAAACGAGAATAACTGCCACGAATGTGGGCCCTATTTCTGATCATTGCTCTCAGGAGGGGAGTGAATAAGGGTACACAACTCTGCCGATCCCTTCTAAATTTGTACTTGAATCTGTCGATCCACAAAAATAAAATTCACAACTTGATAAGGTGGGGTTTGTAAAACTGAAGTTATTACATTTTGCATCAAAAGTTATTACATTTTGGGTTACTATTACATTTTGTGGCGTAACACATGCTCCTCAACTGTGAACGTAGGTCTTGATGATTGTGGTTGAGTTGGACGCCGTAGCCACTAGGGCTCAGCACATGCTCCCCAACTTTAAATGTTGGTCTTAATTGTTAATGCACAAGTAATAAACAAGGTTTACAGGTTTGCAATACTTCGTCACATCATGGGTCAACCCCTTTGGCAAATATACAAGATGATCTTGTCGAAAAAATCCAAGATGGCGGAAGAAATTTTTCAAAATAATGTGTACAAAAAGCGATTAACTGTACTTACATTCTGTGAAAGTTTCAGAAAATTCACCCATAACCTGTAAGATCTAAGGGAAAATATTAATTGTCCTTAAAGGAGGGCAAATCGATAAGTTAAAGGAGGGCAAATGGACATAAAATGAGGGCAAATTGACATTCAGAGGGCAAATCGACCATGAACGTAACCCTAACCCTAACCTTTGACCCTTCTTATTCTCGGTGTAGATGACATTTACATTATGTGTGTAGACTGTTTTCTTTAGGCAGAGATACAGCTCCAGGGAAATGTTCCTGATTATTTCAGCTTGGTATGGGTTTCTAATACTCGTTTTCTCTGACAGACGGAAGGATATTTTTTCAACCATAAGCCGGACAATGAACATGAACGCGCTATCCTGCCGACGCCATCACCAATATCTGGAGGACTTTGCGATCCCGTTTTCCCTCCAATTCCCTTGCCTCAGCCAAGCGGCAACAGAAGCTTCATTGCCGAGCTCTTTGAAAATTCTCCGACAAACAATTTCACAATTGAAGAGAAATTAGACACTATTATCCAAAACCAGATGTTACTTACGCTGATGTCAAAATTGTTGAGGAATCACAAAATAGCGGGGTTCAAGCACCGATAAGTGGATTTCACTGGTTCAATTATTCTGCGAGCAGGGCACCAAATGTGAATCAGGGGAGGGATGACTTTCAGAATGGGGAGAGAACTTTCGTAATGGACGGAAGCATTTCTGTGGGAAGGGACGATGGGGATCATATTTCTTTGCATGAGATCATTAAAATTAAAGCAGAGAGTTGTTCTGTGGGGAATTTTGCTACTAAATTAACCAAGGTAATATTTCTACCAAAGGAATTAGTTAACTGGAACTGTTTGGAGAGGAAGGGAAAACAAGAATTAGAGCCAAGTAAATTAAGTAAAAGTAAAGATTTAGTTGCAGCCAACCTGGAAGAAGATCCAGTGGAAAAAGTGTGTAATAGCAATCAATGACTTCCTGAGATGTAAATCAAAGGATCGTCAGCATTAATATTGTAATAATTTATAATTATTGGTATAGTTCAAGAAGCTACATCAATTGTTCTCCTTCGCAGGATCTTGTTTTCCTCGTTTAAAAGCCATCTATGTCCATTAAAGTTTGTTTTAAATTCAGATTTTTTGCCACTTTCACTCAAGCTGTTTTATTTTTTGCATGTGCAATACAATGAAGAATGACTTAGCTTCTTTAAGGGTATTAATTTGTAGACTTAATATGGGTAATATTGTAGACCTATAATTTTTTAGACTTTCAGGTAGTACTAGATATAATATATATTCATAGCAATATTGTATAAAAGGAAATAAAGGTCATTCATAATTCATTACAATTATGCAGTTGAACGGTTGATTTGCAAACAGTCTCTAGGAGAAAATAAACGATGTCCAAACATTGCTGCCAGAAGTGAACTGGTAGATTCTATAGATACCTCAATTGTTCAATTTTGGACCCATCTACAAAACAGTGCAAAACAATGGTTAAAACTTTCCAAAGAAATAGCTGATGGGGTGATTATGTTACACAATGAAATGGTTTCATGTTACACTTGCAAAGCTGACTTGGCATGAAAAATTGAATGCATTGCAAACAAAAAATATCAAATCATAGAGTATCAATTCACTCTAATCCTTTCACAACCCTCAAACCAAAATCGCATAACAAAAGATACTGGAAGGCAAGCTTACAGTTACATAGACGATGGTTTTAATCTCCTCCTTGTTGCTAAATTTGCGAATATTGTGAATTGTGTTTGCTGCAAAGAAGCTGAATCAAACAAAATTTGAAGAAAAGAAGAAAAAATGAACCTGGGACTGACATACATTTGTATGCATGCAAATTTTAAAAATGCGATGCATACAATAAATTTGAATTGAAAACCTCAAAATATCAAAACTTGAATGAAAATCGCATTAGATTTTCAGAAAAGAGAAATGAATGAAGAAACTGAACGTACATGTTTATGTTGCGGGCGGATTTTATTATTTTAGAGAGAGAAGTGTATGGTGTGAGATGCTGTGACGTGTCCACCCAGCCATCTGGGTGGTGGTTTCAATTTAAAGGCAAAAAGAACAAAGGACGGGCGATGAACCAATAAGAATACACTGACGTCATGGTCAAACCGGTTCATACCAGTTTGTCTAGATGTACATTATTCAAAATGGCTGCTCTCTAGAAAAACGAGTCAAACCAGTTTTGTTCACCCTTATTTAGTATTCAAAATGGCAGCCTGAACGTTGTCTACACAAAATGAATCGACACAATATTTGATGTTGTCAAAAATGATTTTATTGAGAAAACAAAAACAATGGTTACAATCAGTTCTGCTTTGTTACAAACAGTGTGATGTTTATGTTTAGTTTACAAGCCATTTGAAATGAATTGTCCAAGATCTCTTTGACATTTTGACATCTATTCTGCTAAATTGTCTCTGAAGTGTAGGTCGTTTGATCTTTAATGACCACGTCCGCTACAGTTTAAAGTATTGTTTGGTTTTAAGTGAACACAAAATGTGTCCCTACAATGCGCTTGGTCTGAACAATAAATAAAGGTAAACGGTTCTTTTAAAGAAAGAATTAAAATTCAATTTGTGAGTGCATTTACTTTGCTAATGGTTTGAACTAAATTAGATTATTGTAAACAAAATATAAACTCAAACATGGCTTAAAAGGAAGCGCGAGTTACACCCTTAAGTCAAGCAACACAAGCGAAGCCAAATAATCGGGTTAAGCGCGCTGCATTCCTTAGCGCGGTTTTTCTTTGACCAAGCGGTTTGACACTACTCAAATTGAGTGCACGTTAAAAATTTACTTTCAGGTCAAAACAGATAGAGACTGACTTTAACTTTGAACCTAACAGAAATACTTTACGCTTAAGTCAAACAATGAGCGAAGCTAATTGAGTTGAGCGGGCTGCCTTACTTAATGGGTTTTTTCTTTGACCAAGCGTGATAAAAATTTACTTTCGAGTCAAAACGAATGGCGATTTGGAATATAACTCACAACCCAACTGCATTACAGATACATTGTAAGAAATACTTTACTCTTTAGTTAAACAAGAAGGAATACTAATAGAGAAGCGTAGCGCACTACAATTCATAGCGCGGGTTTCTTTGACCAGTAAATAGTCTTAAACATCATCAAAACAAAACTCCAAAACTCAACTGGACAAGGCAGCAACGCTGCTTTAACCGATTGTTTTAGTTGCTTGATACTTCGATTAATATAACATTAACAAACATTTCTTTCAAGCATTTGCATTCAAGTGTGTTCTTGAATATAAATGACTTAAAGCTTTTGAAGAAACACTCTTAAGAAACAATAAATGTAGTTACCTTTTGTTAACACTCACTCAACCGTGAGCATAGTGTAATTCAAACTTGAACGTACTGTAATATGAATTGAAGAAACTGATCACATGAAAAGAAAAATACAGTGAAATTGTTTTCAGCAACTGACATTTTAAAGCAATGTTTGCTTTTCAAACGCGAAAATACGCTTATCCAGAAAGCAAAATGCCGCATAAACTTTTCTTTAAACTTACTGAATATCAAACCGAAAATATCAGCAAATCTACTATGCTAATGTTTAGTTGAAAACACAATTAAAGGGTTGAGCAATTGTTTTAGTACTTTGAAAAATGGTGAGCGTTAAAGACTTTAACATTCAAGTCGGAATGAATAGAGATTTTAAATTTAACTCGCAATCTACTGATACACAGAAATACCTTACATTTAAATCAAACAATGAGCGAAGCTATTCAATCAAATAAAGCGCACATATAGTGCGAAAGTGCTCCGGCAATATCACCTTTAATATAAATCACAAGATCTAACGAAACTTTTCTGTCATTTGAATTTAAGTTTATAAAAACAATTCAATGAACTAAAACAATTTTTTGTTTGAGCAAAGCGGATACGTAAGCGTCGCTTCAAAACATAGCGAAAGCATGTTTGCGTGGAATTAAAAAATATAACTTAGTGATATTTTACGTAGCGAAACCTAGCGAGCGCTATGTGTATTTGTGGAACTTCTTTCTTAAACACAAGAAAGACAAGTTAACCAATGAAGTTGAGAGCCTTTGTTGCCAATTACCAACTTCGATCATGACTCAGATGCACAGGAAACTTTTTAGGAAACGTCAGGAAAGCATGACAATTTTTTTTTGGTTTCACAGTGAGACATTTTCTTAAGAAACTGATTGATCATAACAACAACATTAGTAATTGAGCGAACGCGAAAATGTTCTTTTATTAACAAGTTTTAATATGCACTGAAATAAAGTTGGCGCTATCTCGATTTGAAAACGACCAATATGGCGATTTTCAGGTCTCAACACAAATGAAAATAA
The DNA here is from genome assembly GCA_022457155.1 of Cladopsammia gracilis. Classification (NCBI taxonomy): domain Eukaryota; kingdom Metazoa; phylum Cnidaria; class Anthozoa; order Scleractinia; family Dendrophylliidae; genus Cladopsammia; species Cladopsammia gracilis. Next base: position 213,590 of record JAJGOT010000122.1, read on the forward strand.
ACAATCCATTCAGACCATTCATCATACTAAAAGTCTACTTTCGAACTAAAAGCCTTGTCTGCGGTATGATTAGAAAATCAAAAAACCCAAAACAAAATTGCATGTCCAAACGAATAACAATAAACAGTGTACTTGCTTTATAATTTACCAACATACACATCACAAGTTTACTTTACGAGAAAGAAAAGTAACTGGGCTGCGATTCTTTTAAACGGTATAACGAATTAAGGGTCAATTATAATTGGAAAATTAAACGAGACTTACCTGTAAGTTGAAGTTTGATTGAGATTCTATCACATGATGGACAGAGCGAGGAGATCACATGAGATAGCACAGCACACGCACAAGATCATTCTTCAAAGAAGTGGGTGTGAGAAGAGAAGAGCTCCAACGAACTCCACAATGGAACATCAAGTATGTTCTAATAAGCAAAATATTTGTGTAGAACTCCAAAAGGGAGGGAGACTAGAGAGGGTGGGCATGTGATCTCCTCGCTCTGTCCATCATGTGATAGAATCTCAATCAAACTTCAACTTACAGGTAAGTCTCATTTAATTTTCCAATTCTATCACATGACTACCAGAGCGGGAGATCCCATGAGACTTTAAAGCCTTCGAACTCCCACACACAAATGAAAAAGTGGATGTATATTCGTATGTATAAACATTTATATTTGACCATGTTTTCTTTCATATAATGGTCTTGTACATGTAGCATCAAAATGGAACAATAAAAATAATTACTATGAATTGTAACGTGAAACCATATATAGAAGAATAAATGAGATAACAAGAAACATTTCAATGTCTAGCTTCTCAATATAGCATAGGCCATACTGTCATAACTTGACATGATGGGCTTATCATAGAATTTTCTGAATATGTCAGCAGTGCTCCAGCCAACCTGGGATAAAATTTGATCCAGAGGTACATTTGGAAGCACTGGCTGCTCTAGTGCTGTGGCTTGTGAAGATCTTCGTGTCAATTCCAGACCTTTGCAGTACTATTTTAGCCCATCCAGAGATTGTATCTCTTGACACTGATTTGTGTGGTTGAGAACAACTGTTGTGCATTGCCTCTGAAAGTTTCTGTACATGGTAGGTATGCCTTCAGGGTTTGTATAGGACATATGCAGCAGTCCTGTTTGAACTCCTGGATACTGATAGTTGATGCTGGTTGCCCAGGCGTGCTTGTTTTAGTATGACTATACAGTTGAAAGACACAAGAGGTATTACTAAGATGCATAGTTGCAATGTTAAGTGTATTGATTGTCCTCTTTGTCCTGTGACCAGTAGGAGGAATAATAATAATAATCTTTATTGAGGAAAACTCTTTCACAACAGTGATTTTCAAAAAGGACCTCGATTAAGACTAAGAATAAAAACTAAAATACTCACACTAAAAAACAAAACAAAAAACACATCAAAAACTATGTAAAAACTCTTAGATTAAGAAGTTAAAAACATTCCGCTTAAATACATTTACATTAGAAGATTGTCTTATTACCTGACTAAGAGAATTCAAGTCATTTACAGCAAGTCATTTACAGCATGAGTGTCAGATCTCAGTGTCAACTTGTCTGCTGGGTCTAAGGTGGTCAGGTAATTTAGGACCAGTGAAGCATCCCATATTTGGTTGTACTTAGGATAGGGAGTTCTTTTTTTTTTTCAAAAACCCCTTTTTTACAGTCCTCCATATGCAAGATTGACGAGGGAACTGATCGTGCAGTGTTCAGTGTGGAGTAGCTAAAGTGTTTGTCATATAGGCCTGCCAAGAAGTCTAAAGCTTTGCTAATTTGTGGGGAATAACAATTAGTTTTCCTTTCACCACAAAACTTGATCCACTGCTCAATGTAGGTCTTGTACTGTTTTTTGGTACCTGATCGCCATGATGCCATAAGGATGTCGGCCACGGTTCCAGAAATGTTGTATTTTGTGAAGGAATTCCTGAGACAGGACATACCATCAATCTCAGTTTTCTCCACAGCGGGTGTGGTTCCTGGTGCCCTGGGTGTTGAAGGAGTTTCTGGAGGCATCATGGAATCAGGCTGAAGGGTGAAAATGCATAAAAATTAAAATTATGCCAATTCAGTTAAAATGCATCTACAAAAGAGCACCCAGGGTCTGGTTTAAAGGAACAATAGGTATCAAACTTGTGATTGAGCCTTGTGGGAAACAGGTCTATATTAAGCTCAGGGTATTCAGCTGTGATTTCTTGGAAAGCTCTAGTGTTCAGAGCCCACTCATGCTTATCATTGAAATGATGTGACTGCTCATCTGCATCTGTATTTGATACTCCAGGAATGTGAACAGCAGTGAACCATATTTCACAAGAAATTGACCATTGTCACAGCTCTTTAGCTAGTTGGTATAACTCCAGTGACTTAGAACCCCCAATATTATTAACATATGCCACTGTTGTTGTGTTATCTAGCTGGAGCTGAATATGTATTCCTGTGCTGTGATCTACAAAGGATTTAAGGCCAAAAAATGCTGCCTGCAGTTCTAGCATGTTAATGTGCTTTAAAGCCTCAGATGGGGTCCATCTTCCCCCAATCTTCCTTCCATCAAATACTGCTCCCCACCCCTTTTTTGAAGCATCTGACTGTATAATCACTGAGGGTGTAGGGTAGCATATGCAGGGCGGTGCTCTAGCAGTGCCCAGGGGCCTCAGGCTCCTTACTTTTATCTTCGGGCGAGTAGAAAAACTACTTTTGCATAAAGCTTAAGTGCTGGACTCCCCAGATTTCATAGTTGGGAGTCTATGGACTCCCTATGATTCGTCTAAGAGCACAGCCTTGAGATGTGCTTCTTGGCCTGTGGCGCATATGTAATCCACCAATGTAGTTCCTGGATTGATGCCCCTGACAACTACATTGGCATATTAAAACTCCCTGCATTAGTTGCAAGTGCATTTGTTTTATCGTGTTCAAGTACCCTGTAGTGGAGAGGTCCATACTCTACCCCTGGGAACAATGAAATCATTAGACCGATAACCCTGGCTACATCTAAAATATAAAGTGTTGCCTTCAGTATAATCTGGCAACAAGCTTTGACAGTCTTTTCTATCTTTTCTGGTGTAGGTGAGACTGTCATGTTGACTGAGTCAAGGATAAAGCCAAAGAAAACCAGAGTTTGTGTAGGGATGAATAGTGAATAATTTGGCAGTGCTAATAATGTTTAGCCTGCATTCTTCCCTGGTATCACCTTGCAAATAGGGGTCATTGATATAACCCATACTTACATGGCCTTGGTTGTGCAATGTTGAATAAACTGGCTTAAGCAGTTTTGTAAAGATGCATGGAGCACTTTGAGAGGCCATTGGGGAGGCACGTATATTTATAAAGACAACCCTTAAATTCAAATTTCAAAAATTTTTGGTGATCTTTGTGTATAGGCACTGTGTAGTAGACATCCTTCAAGTCAACGGATGCCATATAGCAACCTGGCTTAATCATTTTTGTCACTGTGTCCAGTGTGTCCATTGGGTGATTCCAGAAAATATCCATACCCTACCACGGGCGGCATCTTCATCAAGACCCCCCCTTGCCTTAGGAAATTCCAAAATGTTCAATCCCCTCTTGCCCTCGGAATTCCAAAACGTTTTATCCCCCCATGCCTTCGGAATTCGGTAATCATTCAAACCCCCCTCAGGAATTTCTGCTTTTCCTTCCAACTGATTTGAGAAGCCCCTCTCTAACTTCCAAACACCTTTATTTATAATTTCAGCCCAGCGAACGATCAATGGAAAGACCTGATCGAATTAAGCTCTTTGACTTCCTTGAAAAGGAAAACAAAACTAAAACTGTTTTTACCTGCCAAATTCCATGAAGCATGAATGTAGTAGCCAATTTTTTTTATATGAGAGAGAAAATTCTTGAAAAACACCAAAAAACCTGAAAAACAAGCTCCGATACACTTCGAACTTCTTCAACGTAAGCTTTGGCCACCATTTTGTATCCCAGAAGTCTAAGCGATCACGCCATTTACGTGCGATGGTTCTTGGCGTTGCGTGATGACAAATAGCGGCCCAGAATCTCTTGTCTGATAATTGATTTTAACTTTTTACACGAATAAACTTGTGATCCGTTTGCTTTGTATAATTTCTTTTGATTTGACAGGGTATTATTCAACTGTGGTAAGTTTTTCATATAACCTTGCAAATTGAACTGAGGAATCTACACTGTAAATTGAACGATCTTTTATTGTACTCTAAAAGTTGTTGGAATACATGCACAAATGGCAAAAGGCGAAATAATTTGGCGTGTTATTTATTATGACGAATTCTTATGCCACTTCAGTCGACAGCGGATTTTTTCTCGGTTTAAGATCGTGTAGTGTTTTAATCTCCGTTCAGTCAATCAACTGATAACATTGGTGATTTGGGTTAGCAGTTTAAATTTGCCATTTGCGGGTGTATACCAAGACCTACGGATACCATCTCTGCGACAAAGCTTGATTTCTGCCATGCATGAGAAAAAATCGCGAACTTTCTTGTATGGAAGCCGCGCACACTTACGACAAAAATTTCACGTGAAAAATATTAAGCATGTTTGATTTTTTTTGCCCAATTTTTGTCGACAACAATGGATGAAAATCGTGTCGTAAGGAACCGCAAACCTTCCCATTAAGTCTAAATTTAGTTCGATTTTTTGTTGCATACGACAAAAATCGGGCCAGGCTTTGTCGCAAAGGTGTGTGGCGGGAATTATCGAGCACTTATGGCAAAGGAAAGCCCCCCTGACATTAGCTCTTCACTTTCAAGCATAAGCATAAGCGAAGAGTGCCTGCCCGCGATCGTTGGCCTATTATAAAAGAAACTTAGGTACATCGCTGTTCCTCCTGAAGGTGCCTGCCGGGATTCGGCAAGAGCGGCGTGCTAGCGATAGCAAAACACTGCTCGTCCCTGAGGACAATGGATTGCCAAGAGGGCTACTTTTTCAACGAGGAGGAATTGACAGAGATCGTCTGCAGCAATTACCTGTTAACCGGTTTGATTATTCCATACGCCTTTGTGGATGAACCGCACCTTCAAATTCATAACCGACAGCCTGGAAAATTTAACCTATATTTGTGTGTGTGAGACTCGTGTTACACAGGCTTGTGTGGACAGGATGAGAAGCAAAAGGCCCAGTTTAGAGATTTGTTGGAATGTAAACCATACACCGTAACAAACAATCTAAGTTTTTATCATCAAGTGAACAGTTGTTATGACGCATCTTCACATTTACTTAGCATAATTTTCACTGTGGGCAAACGAGGTGAAAATGCAGTGCTTGTATAATCGTTTTTGCAAATCCATGCTTCCCACCAAAGGTATACAATTTTGGTAAAACCAGCAAATTTTTTAGCGCTTATTAACTTTAGCTATGGTTAATAATTAACCCATTTCTTCAGAAGTTAACTATCGTCAAATCTGCCTGCAAATACTGCATTTCACGCTCAATTTGCGTCGCAAGCAAATGAAAAGCTTTTGCTTTTGTTGCTGTTTAAATTATCCAGTCTATTTGCACATTTTCCGATCAGTCGGGTGTAAAACGTTCTTTCCCTCGAAATGGGAGATGGCATCCGACTGCCATCCTTATATAATTTTTACTTTTACCGCGCAACTAAGTTAATACCGGTACTTGGGCTATGCAACGTAGATTGTCACAGCAAGTATGGAAAACAGTATCTCACAAATATCACGGTAGTTATTTGGTCTTTGAAGATTGCTCATGTGTGATTTATAGCGTGAACAGGTCGATTTTTCCCAACAACTGGCACACGGCTAAAAAATACAAATCTGACAGGCGTTCCAAATGACAGTGAGAGACTGGCCCGAGTTTCCGCTCACGACGCTTTCAAAACATTTGCGAACGATTGTACCAGGTGGGAAAAATGTGTCTTTTATGTAATAATGTAGGCGGTAGGAAACGACAGTTTTTTAAATTATTAATCTAACATGCAGTATATTAACATTAGGCCCTCTGGTGCTTTGTTTACCTTTCTTCTTCGTAATGAAATGTACGTTGACAGTTCGGGCTCGATTTGCGAACTTGTATTTCCCTTCTGGAAGTCCAGACCTGAAAATCCCCCGTTGCCTACGGAATTCCAGTCCAATGAACCCCCCCTTGTCCTCGGAATTCCAGTCCAATGAACCCCCCCTCCCCTTCAGAATTCCAAGATGCCGCCCGTTGTATGGGTATGGATATTTTCTGGAACCACCCATTTTACAATGATGGTACTCCACTGATGCATTAAATTCTTTTAGGTTAAGAATCATACCATATGACCCATCAGATTTGGGTCTAAGAAAAATCGTGATATAAATTCGCCAGGTTCACGATGTGATGATTGAATTACTCCTATTGATAATAGGGTTTTAAGTTCTTGTTGAACTATAAGCTCTTCTTGAGCATTAAAGACACTTGGTCTGTATTGTATTTGACAAGGCACTAGGCCTTCTTCAAAGGCAATTGTTACACCAGCCGACATAGTCTAATATGTTTCTATCACTTGTAATCTTACGCCAACTGGGCACAAACTCTCTCAGTTTGCCCGCTTGAAAGGTCGTAAGGTCACGTAAAAACTCAACATCGTTTGAGCTTACCTCATTGTTTACTGTTTGTTTGTGGCCAACTCTTTCTTCCTGCTGCGAGGAGGGTGGCCCTTAGATAAAAAATCGGTTCTTCCCCGATAGGGAGCATAGCGGTTGTTGTTGTGATGTACGTACATTTTTCTACCGCCAATCCTACTTCTTCTATCACGGCTGTAACTAGCCTCTGGGGCTGACAGACGCACTTTTTGAGTGAGTCGGTTCGCATCTGTGATGTCTTTTGCCAACTTGGAGAGGTCTCTGAAGAGATACTCGTATGTCTGGTCGACCGGTGAGCTACTGCATAATGCAGCATAATCTTTATTGAGGTCATTCTTCATCGCTCGCGTCGAGCGGTGTTCAAGTCGTGATGACCTTGAAGTGTAAGCGCAATGGCGTCAGTCATAAACTTGACCAGTTCTTTGCTGTCCTTCAGTTCAGATTCGAGGACTAAGTCTGTTGCCTAATTTTTGGGTTCCGGAGTCGTTTGTCCTCGCGGAGGCCGGTCACGTTTTGTGGACGAGGATAAAGATAAATTTCAGTCCGGCAACTTCTCTTTCAAAGAGAGTTTACAATATCCGCCAGACCATCGCTGGCATCTGGACCAGTTTTCTCACTGGCATCCAAGTCACGAGCGATATCCGCCAAAACATTCGGTTCTGATGAACCGCTAGCTGTAAAGCTTGGCTACTAGCTACTCGTCCGTCGAGTGACGAGTGTCACTGTTTTCTCCTTCAGGAGGTTCTTCGCAAGAGTCAGCGGCTCACTCATGGACAAGATGTTGTCATTATCTTTTTCATCTCCTGGAGAAGAACGGCGAACATTGATCCGGTATCTGGAGGGCCCGGTGGACTATCGTCCTTCAACAGGTCTTCTTCACTCGGGCCGTGCTCGTCCGCCATGATGCTCAAGTTTGAGCGGGAAACTTGTCGTACTTCAACTATGTTGAAGTGCAAGTAGAAGCAAATCTTTAACAGTAAGATTTGAATAGGGTCAACTACGTTGACTCACTGTATGCTTATTTGAGCCTTACTGCGTAAGACCAAGCAATTTTTAAGCGAAATCCCAACGACAATACGTTTAGACGTGATCTTGCTGGCGATGCAAGCTATGCAAATGGTCTTGCGCGTGCGCTGTGCTATCTCATGGGATCTCCCGCTCTGGTAGTCATGTGATAGAATAACAGTTTAGGAACGAATTAACAATACTTTTCTAAAAGTCAAGGATTGATTGGATGCGCAGCACTATTCCCATAATAAAGAGAGAAATGACACGAGTTCAAATTACTCTTTTTAAATTACAATTAAGTTGTCTCAAAGGTAATTGAACTACATCCATTTGTATTTATTTGCATACTGTCGAAAACATGAGATTGTAATAAGACATCATGTAATGTTTGTGTTAACATGTGATTTTGTCCGTATTAACCTATGACACTAAATGTTTGCAGGTTCTAATTTTTGTGATGTGTTTCTGCCAATTATGGTTACAGCCAGTAACCATGCAGTACTTGGTACGAGTAACATCGTTTTTCACTGATCATTTTATAGGACAGAAGAGTGCACCTCAAAGAAAAACCCACTGAAATTCTGTTTTACAGAGAGACTCTTATTTTCTTCGTGACTGAATGGACTACGAGAAAAATTCTTTGTTTTTCACAATTGTGACAAGCGCTCGTTATTTAAAAGTTACTGAAACGATAATCGAAAGATGAATAATAAATTAAAGTCATTCGTGGATTCGTAGCGACTCTCAATTTGTGGATTCAGGGAAAAGATGGAACAGTCCAAAGGTTGATCACGCTACGAAGAGAAAGCCCACTCGTCCAGCCAAGGTTCCGTCAGAAACTGAACCTAAAAAGAGAAAAACAGACAAACATATCGTGAAATTTGGTGACACTATTCATACTGTGCCTCGCACTTTGCAGACTGATAGCTTTATCTATTATATTTTTTGGGACGAGTTGTACAGGTTTCACTTGTTTGGTATAAGGTTTCACAATTTTTATTTTAGGCTAAGGTAAAGTACAATTGACCTCTTTTGTAACAAAGGGACATACTAAATTGACAAAAGCCCCTTTGAGTGACTCAGCTGTATTAATGAGCAAGGCGGTGTGTCTGTACTCATTTTACAACAAGTCAACATCAAGTAACCATCGTGGATCAGTATGCATTCTTGTCAATTCTGTGAAAGAGTATTTAGCCGAAAATACAACAGAGATAGGCACGAGTAGCAATGTTGTAATAAACGTTCAGAGCAACAAGAAGAGATGACCAGTCAGTATAGAATGGGAGAGAATTCTTCAGATACTTGTTATGATGGAAACCCATTTGAGGAATATGAAAGGGTAATGCGTTGGATGGAGAAAGAAGAAGAACAAGAAGATGAAGAGAAAGATGGTGATGATTCTGATGACGATGCTGGTGATGGTGATGGTGATGGTGATGATGACAAAGACCAGAAAAGCATAGCTAGTGACGCCGAAAATGATGATACTGATCCTTGGGATAAGTTACGTGACGAGGTTATTAATGATCTTAGCACAACCTGGGAAGAGCAGGTGAAAGAAAACACGATGGGGGGGTTGCCACAAGACGTTGCGGAGGTTCAAGCATCCAACCTTTTACTCCCTGTTTACAGAAAGAGGCTACGAGGGTTGTATCTGCACTACCTAAAGTGGTATCGTGATCTTAGAACTGACCCACTGCATAAAAAGGTGCAAGATGATGACATGGATTATGCGGAGGCCGCTGAAGCAGCAGTCAATACACGAAAATATTTATTGAACAGACTGTTTGACCAGGAGGACCTGTCGAAAGAAACATCAATGAATTACAGTTTACACAATTTTTATTTTATTTGGTTCGGTGCATAATAGCCTGAAATTGTCCCCGCCTGTTGCCAGCGTGATGACTCAATGGAACAAATGAAAGTTAATCGAATTACTAACATGTTAACTTCCGCTTTCTGGATCTTCAGGAGGTCAGTATCAGTGGCCTATTCACTAATTATTTAAAAACCGAGAGAACACCAGTTCAACTGCTAGTTCAACTCTCACTTGCACCGAGGCATGTCGAACAAAATATCTCCATTAAAATCTATCTCCGTCCGCGAGGACGGTGATGGAAAGAGGGCGCTCCATATCAAGCAAAAGGAGAAACGCTACAAAAGCGTCGCAAACTTTCATTTCTCAGTTGTTAGCTTTGTGGACTTTCCTCCACATTTGAGAAGATACAATGGGTATCTTCTCGATGTACACAGGGTGGATGGAGTCAACATGTAAGTAGCCAGTTTTCTTAGTTGCTTTGTAATTGTACAGTTAGTTTTTTCAAACTGAGAAAATATTCTGTAGCATGGTTTGTTTCATGTTATTTTCAACATTCGCTCCGAATGATTGTTATATCAGTCGCACATTTGCCTTGCACAGATTAAAAAATGCTCTCCAAAAGCATCGCAAGTGACCAAGACGCTTTATGAGTTGATTGCCACTGTGCACTCTGTTATTGAACATCAAAATTGTAATATTAATCTACAAAATTCCTCAACTATGAAAAAAGAGCTAAAATTACATGGAACACTTTTGCCTTTTCAAAAGTTTATTCCAGCCACGTGTCAAACGTTTGATTGTTGCCAAAAGCTGGGTACGATCTTCAAAAATTCTCAAAGAATTTTCATGGAAAGCCTCATTTAAACCTACTAAGAGTATTCAATCTTTGTTTGGAAATGTAAGTGATTCAAAAGACTATTTTTGTTTTGTAGTTGACGAATTTCTCAAGCTTGTACATAATCTTTAAAATCTCTGTAATGTTCTCTACACTAAATAATAAGTTAATAACGTACTCTAGTTTGATGGCTTTCCATAAAACTTCTGTGAGCATTTAGTCCATTTGAAACCGTGCCCGAGCCAGTCTGGCAAGAGATAGCTAGAAAACGAGAGGCGGCTGTATAATTTCCGAGACTTTCCGTGGAACCGGTCTTCTGTTTGAAAACGAGGAGGATTTATTACGGTCGGCGTACCGTTATACCTGCCAACCCACACGCTCTTTGCGTCAGTCACACGCCTGCGGATCAAAAAATTTTCCACCCAAACAAGCCTCGAGCAAGTCGAGCTTCGCACCGCAACATTCGGCAACCTTCGGAAATCATCGGAACATCCGGGGATCTTCGGCAATGTTTGCAAGTCGTCGGATCGCGGACTGTTCGAAGTCGTTTTTCGGAAATTCGGGTAACATGGTGCAAAAATCTCACGCATTTGACATATATATACGTTACGTAACTTGTCAAGCTATTAAATCTGATTTCGGCTTCTTTTCTTGATAATGATGTCATCTCGTACCCAGATCGTCTCACTCTCCGCCATAATGTGCATGAAAAAATGGTGCTCGCTGAGCGAAGTTGTCGTTGCTTCCTCCATTTTTGGGCGATGAAATTGTAAGAATTTTTTCAAGTTGTTTGGTAATTCAAACAGCTTTTAGTACAGAAAAATTCATGCAATTCATAAGGTCAATTTTTGGATGGGATGAAAGTCAATTTGTAAATTATTTATTATGGCGCTCAATGAGCGACGTCAAGCTGCCGTCCATTGGTCCTCAATTTTTTGGCAGATATAGAACATTTCTCTGAAGTTGTTTGACAATGCACGAAGATTTTCATACAGGTAAATTTGTGAAAATGGTTATTGTTTTGATTGGATGAAATGTAACTTAACAGCTGAAAAATAGCAAGCTAAGATTTCAATTCAATGCATTTATAGTTTTGGCATTTTTATTTTGTCATGTAGGTCTAATAAGTTAATAGGTAAGCTTAAAATAAGTACAGCACTGCGAATATTATAATCTTTGTGTCGTTTTACATAAGTTACTTTTGAATGCTTCAAAAATTTGTTAATGACAAACTTTTGGGATAAATTAGGAAGATGAAGCAAAGAAAAGAAAAGATCAACTGAAATACAACAATATTGTTTATATGTATAATATGTACAAAGGTATCCTATCCTAAAGCTGTATCCTAAGTTTGGTGTGTTTGATGTTTATAGGGAATGCTTTGTCACCTGTGAAGAAATGAGTTCTGTTAAGGGTTTTACTGCAGGAATTAACAGAATGTTTTCCTCGCAAGGTGGGGTCATGTGGGAACGGATAAATGATTATCAGCTGCGCCAGTACCTGATGAGTGAGCTTGAAAGGTTCCAAGAGCAACCAGAGGGGGCACGAAAACGATTAAAGGCAGCCATCACCATTGGCAGGCAACCCGACAGCGACACCTATGTCTTTAATGTAGGAATTGAGGTATCTGGTCAGGAAATAATTAGTCAGTGAATCTGGGTATGAGTTTGTACTTCTGCAGTGAATTCATGTTCACCTCTGAGTCCCTTACGACAATTTTTTACAAAGATTCAACCAAATTTTTTGCGCATTGTTAAGAATTTGACAGGTTTGGCAGGTATTAAAACAGATCAAATACCAACATTTTTGTCTCACATAATATTTATAGAGCTTGTGTTGTATTATGCATCTATCAGTGTTAAGCCCCAGGGGGGGTGGGAGCTACCCACGGGGAAATTGATTGAGAAACCTTCCCCTGGGAAGGGATTTTGACATTTACATGTTGCCCCAGGGTTAGGAATTTGACATGGCCGCCATCTTGGAAGACCGAAAGAAACTGGAAATGAGTCATCTGCCAATCTTGGTAACACCCAGAAGTCAGCAGGGGCAAAATACCTCTGCTTTTCTTCAAAGGTCTTCAAAGCATCAATGCAACGTGAGTGTCAGAGAATCTTGGCTACCATCATTATGCGCTGCAGATGATGACATTTCCTGGGACTGCCTCCCTTGTGTTGTAGCGAACACTAATGAGGTTGGAAAGACGTCTTTTCCAACCTGTCAATTAGTAAGGCCTGACTCTGATAGAAAAACTTACCCTAGGAGTGGGAATTTGACATTCAGCAGGTGCCTAGGGATGGGGAATTTGACTCTGGCTTTCATAAATATCTCACATCCCCCCCCAATCCTGGGGCTTAACATTAATGGGTGCATTATTCTTCAGTGTTGTACAAGCCATTGTTAATTTAATTTGTTCTCTGTTGTTTATACTACTCCTTTTAGCAATATTGCATATAGCATAGTAACTGCACTGGCATGTTGCTCAAAATTTGTTTTTAATCTAACATGCTTCATTTCTTATTTTTAACATTTTACCATGATTGCTTTTATTTCTTCCATGTTTATTTTATATTATCTTAGCCAGCGGGTCTACAGTAATTGGCTCATGTTGACTCAGCTGTCCCCCATTGATTCAACCATGTATCAACTACTGGATGAGATTAAGCAAAATATTGTGATTTGTCAGTGGGAACAGATCAGTTATTTGCCAAAGCCAAAGCTACTAATAAATCACAATATTTTGCGATAGCCTAGTTCAATAATTGAAGGGCTCGGGGCATAACCAACCTATATTGTTTTTTAGGTCTTTCTTTTATTTTTCTCGCTCAGATTTGAACTACAAATTAGTTGCAAACTATTGTTCAGAAAATTTTTTCCGTAATTTTCGAGAAATTGCATATGCAAAAAAAAAAATGCATGTCTCCCGCTGAATCGCAAGGTTTACCAGAATTTCTCGATTTTATGCTGATTTGTCACTTCAGATGGCCAAGTTTGGACACGTGCTGCAAAAAAAAAAATGAAAATGAAAAGGATGAAATAATGTTGTTTGAAATTAAAATACCTGTTGTTATTTTTTCCACAGCTAAATGGTGGTGGTTTTCTTGTGTCTGAAAATGAGGCACAATATCTTTTCATGCCACCATACATGAATGGGATGAATATTCCAGTTGGAGACATTCACCTGAAAGAGTGTCTACGCTGTTCTCCTCTTCAGTTGGAAGTTCCTTTGGGATGTTTTGACTGGAGTTCCTTCATAAAAAATAGCAAGTCTTTCCTGAAAGAGAACTAGTTATCAGGGTTCAGTGCATTCATTCATAATAGAATGGGAGGAGGGGGGGGGGGATAATAGCTGTCCTTTCCTAATGGTCCCATTAATTGTTTCATTGTTTAAAACAACACAAAGTATTATAACTATTATATTTTACAGAGCCTTCGAGAGATCAACTCCAATCTTTTTCAAAAAGATTGTAACGAGTGGTGAAGGTTCTTCGGATTTTATGGAAAAGAGGAGGGAGCTTTTTGATGAGGCATCGACAACGTGCATTCCCTCTGTCATTCGTATGGATGCTGGCCTCACGGAAAAAACCTAGAAACTCATTTAAGCTTTTTCTCAAAGAGAATGATGGGGCTGCCATTTCGACTGCCAAATATCTACAGTGTCTACAGATATTTTGCATTTGAGGTAAGTCAGATTATATTCTATGTTCAAGAACTAAACTGTAAAACTTCAATGTGCATGTTGTTCAACACAGAGAGCAATAGTTAGTAACATTTCAATGTAACAATTCTGACATTATACTGAAGAGGTCTGTTTTATCATTGAAATGTTGGTAAAAAAATTAGAAACCTTGTGGAGAATGAAAAAATAACCCAGATATGAAGTGATGTGGAGACATCAAGCTTTAGATTCCTAACAAAACTATTTAGGTACTTTCATACATTGTGTTAGTGTCATTTTGTCATGCTGCAATTTTGTATAAATTGACTTGAGAATTTTGATTTTATACTCTGAAATTATCTTCTGTAACGAACATAATCCTTCTACTCAGGGCTGTCACTAAGATTTCAAGTTGCTGGGTAAATGCAATTAGTAGGCAGGGAATTGAACAGCTGGGGAGTTCTTTTGGTTCTATTATCCTTCTATTTCCCTATGAAAGTAGCCGGGGGTCATGCTCATAGTAGCCATGGGAAATTCCCGGCCCCCGGCCCTTAGTGACAGTCCTGCTTATACTGCTTTACTATAATAGAGTAGCTTTAACTTGAGTGTAGAGTTACTCTGGCCAATCACAACAGACACAGACAATCCAATGAACCAATAAAAGCAAGTCATGATTGGTTTTGGTTTTACCTATGATAGGTTGAGAAAGCGGTGCAAGATTTTTTAGCCAATCACAAAGCGTAGCAATGCAAAACCAAAGCAATCATGAAATTACATTTGACACTCAATTGAAGACTGCTCTGTTGCCCACCATGATTGACAACAATCACCTAAGTATAATAAAAGATCACACTGAAATTATTTTCCACATCCTTTTTTTTCTAGGTGATTGAACTTGTGAATGATGAATCAATCATTTCAAAACATGATTTTGATGAACATCTTGAAAAGAAGCTTCTCCCTTATGTGCTAAGCCAGTATGGCAAAACACGCAAGGTGCAGTCAGCCAGTCTGGATGGTTTTTTATCAGACAATGTGGCAGCAGTGGATAAAGAGAACCTGGTGGGAGAGGTATGAGTAATCTTATAAGAAAAAACAGTGTACCCATAATGTAGAGAACAAACTATATTATTATTTTGTATCTGACTCGGCAGCTGTTATCTCTCTTTAAAGTACTTGACTAAAATCACTTTTTGAACCATAATGTCTTAAGTGCTCAATTTTACTAGTGTATGATACCCATTCATTCTTATGCTTCAAGCTTAAACAAAAAATAATTGATAGAAAAGGGTTTGGGGGTTTAAATAATACCTCAACTGACAAAGAGCACTGTAAAAAAGCTACTTTAATGATTTTAATTCGTAACATCAGTACAGGGAAAACCCATCAAAGTGGTCGTCCAAGATGGGAGAATCTGATGGTAAATAATATTATAGAGTGTTTTCACTGATGTCATATCAAAATTGGAGCAGCCATCTTGGTGTCCCATTTAGGAACACCAACATGGTGGCCAAAAATCTCATCACAAAAGTGACCGCCATAAGTGACATTAAGGGCACATTTTTTTGGGAACATATTCTGGTTATTCTGAAATCAGAAAGCGCAAACAAAACTATGTTGTTTACATTCTCACAGGCCGAATGTTTTCCAGGTACACATAGACAAGGTAGTGACTTCTTTCCATATTTTATAAGAGAGATAGGTGCAATAATTAAGCATATTCTGTTCGTGGAAGTATATTCAAGAATAACTTTCAACTGGTTTAATTTTGTTTATTTTCTCGGCTTATTTGAAATAGCTTGACGGATTGTGTGACACATTTAAAACCTTTATAAATCAGAAGCAAAACATTGTTAAAACCTGAAACTTCTTGTGAAAAATTATAACACTGGTATCCACAAACCATGTTAGAAACAGCTTTGTAGGATGTATATTTTAGATTTTTTATTTTTTATGATGTCATGTGCAAATACTCTCTAGGGTCACATGAGCGCACATACACAATTAACATTAGTGGCACCTTATGTAAGATAAGCTCGAAACCATTGTCTTAAACAAGCTGCTGATGCAAGTTTGTAATGTTTTTATGTGCGACTTCGCTAAGCCAGAGCTTAATTTTTCTTTTTCTTACATCAAAGGCCTGCCCTTATATGTCAAATTATCAGTTTAAATAGCTATCTGGGACAAGTTCCAGTATAATAAGAATGGTCCTCAGTGTGTAAAACACAAAGGAAAATAGAACCTGAACCAAGCTTAAAAGTGAACATACACATTTTTGCACTTTTTTGTTAAGCTAACTGGCTGTTGAATGAAGGCAAAATAATGTGTTACAATTCAAGCCCATAAAATGTTTTAAGGTGATTCCCTAGCATTGCATTGCACATCACTACTGTGCATAATAAATTATGCCATTTGCACATGCATGAGCGCATGTTCATGTGAAAACGGGCATGGTGACCCCCTATTTTTGTTGTATTTTTCTGATGCGCTAGATGTAATAAATAACTGTAAAGTTTTAGAAAATTTTCATTATAACCTCTTTTTCGATGGAATCAAAGGGTAAAAATCCATAGTACTTCCTTTTGGTACTGAAAAATTTGTTGCGATGAGAATGATAAAAACATCTTTGAAATACTATTATTACCATCTGAAATAATTAGAAGGATTTATTACATTGTTACTAATAACTCCATGATCATCTACTCGATTCCAGGTTTCAGAATGGTTGAAACCAGACGTAAAGAAGAGATCTGGACATCAGGAAACTGGAACCATTCATTTGGCCAGACAACGTGTTTGTGCTGCTCTGTTCACAGCTGGCTCACCATACACTTTGGAAGAGATAAGGAAGCTGTGTGCAAAGGTGGAAGGGGCCAATTGTGATTTCCGGTCACAATTCCAAGGAAGATCGTCACAGGAAATGACAATAAAAATCCCAAGGGAGGCTGTTAAGGCCAAAACCCTTGCAATTATTGACTCGTTTAAGTATATTGGTGTTGGTTTCTGGATCAGGTTGTTTAAAGCGCAATTAAGCTAACCCAAGGTTAAGGTTAATTTGATTCAAGTTAAATAAGTAATCAATGGATATTTTTTTCCAATGCCCTTTAGTTTTGACTGACTTGTCTCCACATGTAGATTAAAAATAAGCAGGTTGAAAACTGTTATAACAAGAGAAATTAAATCCTTGGTGAATTTTTAATCAAAGGTTAATGTTAATCGACAGGTTTAAATTATGTGATGGCACTGTTTAAAGAGTATGGGGGGTGGGGGGTTTGACAAAATGTCTCATTGGTTAGCTCAAGCTTGTCATGGAAGAAAAGCACCTTCTTCAATCAGCATTTTTATCATGACCGTTTTTCAACTTTTTTGGGGGGAGGGGGATTATTGTTAAATAGATGTCCTTTGATTCATCTACTCTGCTAATCTGTGTTTTTTCCAACCAAATCTTGCATATTAGTTTACACAAGGCATGCTTAGTGCGGGCTTTTTCTTTCTCTAGGGTTCGGAAAATGCATTGGAGATGGACAGAATGAGAATGAGAATGATGAGGTTGTTCAAATTGAGTGCCCGCTACCTTGTGAAAAGTGCCGTGATCTGGAAATCCGGGTAAGGCAACTACAAGAGCGGGTAGGCATCATGTGTGAGCAACCTGAAGACAAGACTGCGGTCTATAGATGAAGAAAATAGGCAGATGGAGATGCAGATGCTTGAGATACGAAGTGAACGGGGCAAGCTGCTCGATGAATTGAAAGTTCTGAGGGAAACCTCAAGTGTTCGACGCCAGACCCCATCTGCTGTGGGTAGTCTGGAATCTGCCTTATCAGGTACTGAATCTATAAATTCTTTAACTACATTTTTGTACCAAAATTGATGGTTGGCATGAGGGAAATTGGTCACTGTTGAGGGTAGCCCTAAATTATTAAAATGGGAACCCTAAATGTCTCTTTATTTTCTTTTTACATACAGAGAGCAGTGAAACGCCAACAAGGAATGGACAAGGAGGTATTAAACTGGCTAAAAGTCATTTATTTTAAACCCTTAACATTAAATAAAAATAAATAGCAACACAAAATCAGTAACATTTATACAAAAATAGTGTTTTAATTGTACAATATATTATGCAGAAACTACTGATGCTTCCACCCCCCACCCCCACCCAAAAATGACCTGATAGTACACATTAAAGTCCTTACAAGCAGACCTATTCTGCAACATGTTTGTACATGCACTAATAATAAAACACTCAATTTCATTGATCCCTAAAATGTTTTCATAGGGCTTTGCAAACAAATGAAATTATCTACCACTTTGATTTTTTTTCAGAATCCAATTGATTGGCTTAAAATTGCAAGTACGCTCAAGTCACATTAGTACACTCAAGTCACCATATCTGATTATTTCTGGTTTTATGTGAGGCAAGGCTAAATTTCACTGGAAGCAACAGCCCTGTATTTGCAATGTATAACCCTTTATTAAACTATTTCTTAAAATTTCTCCTTAGATGCAGAGAGCAGTGCTCCAGCCACAAATACAAAAGGTAACTGGCCAAGAGTCGCATTCATTTTAAACCCTTACAATTAATTACCCATCCACAAAAATAGCATTCATTAGTATATAATCTGTAGAAAATGAGTAATGGCATACTCCTCTTCCCCACCCCCAAACAAAATCCAAAAGAACTAGTACTGTAAGTACCTTTGCAGTTTTTATCAGCAGTACATTCAAGTCACCATATCTGATTATTTCTGGTTTTATGTGAGGCAAGCCTAAATTTCACTGGAAGCAACAGCCCTGTATTTGCAATGTATAACCCTTTATTAAACTATTTCTTAAAATTTCTCCTAAGATTCAGAGAGCAGTGCTCCGGCCACAAATACAAAAGGTAACTGGCCAAGAGTAATCCATTTTAAACCCTTACAATTAATTACACATCCACAAAAAAAGCATTCATTAGCATATAATCTGTAGAAAATGAGTAATGGCACCCTCCTCTTCCCCATCCCCAAACAAAATCCAAAAGATAGGGTCGGAAAAGGTTAATCAGATAACTATTTATATGTGAACGATGAAATAATTACTACATCTTTACTGATTCTTTGTTTCAGGGAAAAAACGCAAGGGTGTGAAGCACAGTGGGGATTCATTGTTAAACTGCAACCTTTGCACCGGTCATAGGAAATCAGGCACGGTGATGTGTGACAAGTGTACGCAATGGCAACACTTTCGGTGTGCAGGTGTTACCACTGCTAATTATTCTGGACAGTTCAGCTGTGGCCAATGTCAAAAGAAATAAACAGGTTTTTTTAATTTTTTTAAGTTAGTTAACGTGCCTATGACTTGAAATTTTCGACCCATTTTTTTATACTAACAAATTGAAGTCCATGTTCCACTGATTCATAATTTTCCAATTTAAGTTATGGTCAAGCACACAATCAATATTTTTCTTTCCTCAAAGTTGGCCTATTTGAGCCAAAAAATATGCGAATTAGGACTTGTGACGTCAACAGTTGTACAGACCTTCGTAGTCAACATGGTAGTCAAAACTCATCGTCGGAGGACATTACCAACTGACCAAAACTGCAAAAATATAGCTAAAGAAGTGGTTTGTTTACGAGAAATACTGAAGCACCTGAACGCGGTACCACATTATTGCACAACTGATGACGTCAACATGTTATTTGCTTCTGCTTCCGTTTTTCTGTCGTAAGGATCAGTTTGCCTTTTTTTTTGTTTCACTTCAAGTATTAATAGACTCTTAATACTGATCTATGTCTGGAAACCCACAACGCAGATCCAGCCATTCTCAACGGTTTGTTGCAATGATCGTGCATTCTATGTTTCTTTTTTTACTAGTTTCAGGCCCCGGGACACGAAAAGTTCATTTTTGACCAACTTTAGACGTAAAAAAAAATACTTTTCGTTGCTTGACCATAACTTAAATTGGAAACTTACTAATCAGTGGAACATGGACTTCAATTTTTTTAGTATAAAAAATGGGTCGAAAATTTCATTTCATAGGCACCTTAACATAGCCAAGTTTTTGTCAGAGGGGAGTTTAAGGAGGTCCTTCCATGCCCTCTTGTTTAATTGATTATTAACAAAAAATTCAAATTAAGAAATCAGTTGCAGCCTTTCATAAATGTGCATGCTGACGGTCAAGTTTCTGTAGACATATAAGCCATATATACAGTACGTTATTAGAATATAAATTGAAATGGCTGGGGGCATTACTCTTTTGAACAAATGAATTCATTATTACTTTGTATTACAACTTTTACTTCTGTAAATGTTTGATCCGAGATATGAGTTCTTTTAATACTTTCTGAAATGTCCCTATAGTTATAACAAAACTGTTAGCCTCCAGCTCTTCAATAAATAGCAGCACTGACTTCAGTTATTAAGGCAGTATAGTTTCTCCCATGTAAAACAATAATTGTTATTTAGTATACATTTCTGTGATTAATAAGACTTGCTAAATCAGTATTGGCATATACTTGTAAATGTTCATTGATGATCAAATTTAATTCTGCTGTGAAGTCCACATGTTTGATTGCTTAGGAAGCACTGGAGCTTTGTTTGATTGGTGACAGCGCTGAGTGTATGCATTACGACATTTCACAGCCCTGTGAAGGTAAAAAAACTTATGAAGTCTTGGCATCGCACAGATGATGCGTTTCAGCCTGCTACCCCAGACAAAAGTCTGCTCAGCAGCCATTGTGTTGTACCCATCAGGTACTTTCCCATTTGGATTGTAAATAGTTTTACATTTAACATCTTTGTGATTGCGAATATGTAATTTGTCAATCACTTTCACAATACACTGCCACACTTTCTTTAAAGGGCCTTGAAATGGGAGATCCATTTGGGCAACTTTCATGCCATCTACATGGCACATGTTGTCATATGCCACAATGGTGTTTGACATCGCTTTTGTAACCTCTTCAGAGGGCATTCCATCATCCAATAAAGGCTTAAACTTCCGATGCAACCAAAGGATCAATATTAGAAAGGCCTGCGAGGGTGACTCAGATCTAAAAACAAAAACAGAAAGTATTATTTTGACTGTGGTACAAGACATCAAACATTGCTCCAAAGTGCTGAACACAACAATTTAGAACAAACAATGTGGTAGGAAGATACATCTGTACAGTATTAATTTTAAGAATGTTTCATTTTGGTTACATTTCATACAAACCTGTAGATAGGTTGCCAGTACTCTATGTGTCCCCCAGCGCTCACAACAAAAAAAAAAAAACACCTCGAGACCAACTGTGAAGTGTTTTACATCCACCAGTGTCTTTATTACATGATGATGGCTCCATTTCATAACATTTGTCAAGAAATTTGCTATTAGCTTGAATGAACCCTCTTGTGCCTGCATAAAAAAAAATTGAAAATGATCAGTGTACTGCAGTTGCACTATACAAATTGTACTGAAGTAAAGCATTGACTTGTAGTCTGCCTAGTGACCACACATGACTTGAAAGACATTTTATCTTGAAATAAAGTGAACAAGATTGTTCTCACACATGTCATACTCAAGCAAATAATTTATGGCATTTATGGAAACAAGGCAATTCATATGAGCAGTGAAAAAGAGAGAACTTTTTTTAATTTACAGGTTCATGCATGATTGGAGCGCATTAGAACACAAACATGTACATTTAATATACGATAAAGGAATGCAGTATTCAGAGACAGTTGTAGTTAATATGGTGTTTGCTGGACTGCAAAATAAGCTTAAGTTTTTTGACACCCTTATTAAAGCCAGAAAACTTTACACCTTACTGTAAATTGTACATTTTCATGAAACCGATTAAATATGTTTGACCACTAAACCTTGGTAAGTTGCTGCATCAACTTGCTTGGCATGTGTATTACGGTACTTAGTGTAAAGGCCTCTAACTTTTCCTCTATTTTTTCATGAGCAGTCTTGGTACCTCCCTTGTCAGCTCCTGAAATTGCAATGTGATGCGTTAGTAATAGTAATTGGACTGAGTGGAGTACAATTCAGGAAGTAATTGGGCGAGTAATTTCAAATCAGTTGAGCACGTTGCACGAGGACGATTGTATGAATTGTATGACACGAAGTTCAATAACAAAATAATAGTAATAGTAAGATAATAGTTTATTGTACTATATTTAGTAACGACAAGTAATAACAATATTCCAAGCTTGAGCTCTTTAAATGATTATGGCATATCAATCATGTTTTCAAACACTCATTAATAATTCATAAGCATATTAGCCTATTGCACGACGCAAAACCATCACGTGCATCGACCTTTATACCTGGTAATCTACGGTCATTCTGAAAAGCCTGGTGGCGGATTTGATTTTAGTCCCAGGGGAGTGCAGGGCTGATTGTATTTTATCTCGTTAGTATTCTTATTATATAAAAAGTTACTTTCATTAGTTTTCTTTAGAAAATAAAGAATACTAATGAGGTAAAATACTCTTCCTCCAGACCAGTTTTTAAATGCAAAAACCTAAGATAAAGGTAAGTAATGAAAAACAACAAATCAACTTGCAGCAAGGCAACTGGCACATTAATTTTTAATTTCACCTTTCATGTTAAGTTTAATGTTACATCAATATCATGAGTAATGTTATAAACAAGAACTGAATTATTTTTGCACAATATTTATAGTACAATCATTGAAGACTGATCTCGTAAAAGTCTCGGTCACATTATTACCTCCACTAGGCATTGGGATATGGCGAAGTAATTTATCAGAAATTTCAAGCTCGGACAAAACACAATCCATTTCCTTTGTCTTCTTGTTCTTTTTGTCCGATTTTTCGTTCATAGTTAGACTTTGAGGGGCCCCTAGAATTTCGCCCACTTTACGTTCCTGATCCAAACTCGGCTTTTCATACTTCAAAAGGGCACTAGAACGATGACCTGTTCGTTCTCTTATTAATTTCTCTTCTTTTGAATTTTGGAACAGCATTGTTGTGCAAGTTACCCTTAAATTGTGAGAGGTTTTTCTTGTTAATCCAGCTTCTGCACATAATTTATCCGGCAAAATCTGATTCAAGGAGTTGATTCCAATGGGCGCATTATCATAACAAAATTTTGTACTATCTGCGTTGGGTCTAAAGTAAAAGGCGTCCTTTTTCTGAGCTAACGATTTCACGTGTTCAAGATATATTGCATAGCAATTTACAAGACATGGGAAATGGTTGGGTTTGTCTGAAGGTCAGCAAATGTGCTTTACTACACACAGAGTATTTCAGGTCTTTCAGACCACCATGATAAGTTTTAGATACACTTTCATCAAAAGTTATAGAGTTAGAGTCAACTGTGAAGTTATTGTACCTCAGATCCCTGTGCTCTTGCATGTATGCCATAAAGTTTTCCGTTATAGAAATACACAGTATGCAGCTAAAACAGAAATAAAGTACGTAATTTTAGCGCCACAGCATTCAGTATATGCAAATTAATGCCATATTATATTTGTTCTTACCTGTGATCCGTCTTGACCAATAACCTTACTGCATTTGATCCATTGCAATTCCTTATGTGCCTCTGAATACAGCAACAATTGCTATACAATGTCAGTGGAGGGTAATGTTTCCCTGTATATTTACTGTTATGGGCTGGATGTAAATATGACGATGACAAAAAATATAGGAGTAAAATATTGCAAACAGGAAAAGCAATTTAATGCTAAATTTACAATGGATAGGAAAATGCATGCTGCTGCATTAGCCAAAGCAAAGCACATGAACAACGTTCACATGTCCACACAACTTAATACTCATCCTTCCTTGTACCACATACACTGTAACAACTGATGCAAGTTCTAACAAGAAGAGCCTTGGTCTTGGGTAATGGACCATGTTGTGGTGCTTTGGAATCAGTGATCTATCATGTAGCTTTTTAAATTCGTCAAGGTATTGCTCAACAAGAACTGCTAGATAAGCTTGTGCAAATACTATATCTTCGACTTTAAGTAGGCAAAGATAATTCTCCCAGTGTTCATGACCATTTGGAATCAAGTCCCCAATGAGAAGTGGCAGATTTCTTGCCAGGCAACACATCTGTACAGCTTACAATATATAACCAATTAACAATTTATAGTACAGTTGATTCTCGCAATTAAATGATTACTGTAACCCTTGTGAAATAAAAGTTATCACTTACATGTACAAGAAGTCTAGATAAAGCATTTGACTTATAAATCAGGAATTTTTAATAAAGGTGGTTGCTAGTGAGTAAAGTACATGTACATGCAGTATTAGTTGCTTGTGAGGAGACTGGTTAGCACTGAAAAGCCCAATATTTTACCTCCAACAACTCAGAAAGCTGTATGCACATAACGCCCCTCCCCTCACACATTTATTACTATCATTTCATTTTTTGACACAGTGAAGACTTAAAAAGTGTAATTGTTTTGATGTTATCTAAGAAACTGACAACTTAACAATTGGCTTTCTTTGGTTAGAAATATTTATGCCAATAACTTGCACACTATAAAATTATGCTACACTGACAAAATGTACTTGAATGACCCATAGATTTAGAGTCGCTTGATAATGCCTGTGGCTTTTTTTGGACTTGGCTTGTTGCTGATGTCTGGTGGTCCATAATCAAATGTTGTGATTCTCTCATTTAGGGTAGCAAGTGTGAAATAATCCTCTTCTCTGACATATTTCTTTAACAACAGCTTTATTTCAAGTGGTAGCACTCCTTCAACCTGATCATGCATGACATCAGGGTCAAGTCCATCCACTACATGGAAGTACCACGAATGATTGAGAATAGATGTCTACAAAAAACGAGTTGTGCATGCAATCAAACCCATTTGTTTAAAATCTCAATGTACAATAACAAGCAAAAGCGGGAAACAATGTGGCTAAATGCCTGGCAGCCGCGGGCACAGTTTCAAAAGAAAAGGGATAAAAACAGAATATAAAACTTTACTAGAAACGTCATTTATATGATACAATGCACTCGCTGTTATTGAGATGGTCAGTTGACAAAACTAACATCAAATCTAAACCTACTACTGCTGCAGAACATTTTCTCTCTAATTCTAACCATTCTAACCCCGACATGCAACTAATTCCTTTAGAAACTATTAACAATTCCTGTGACTCGATGTGTAAAGCTAGGGAATCACATCTTATCTATAAAGGTAATACTTAAGAGCTGCACATGACATGAACAAAAGTGATGAAATGTAATACTTTTTCGTTTTAGTTTCCGATTTTGTCATATCCTGTATTACTTCATTCTTCTGTATTGTGAAATTCTCTTTGTATGTATATAACATCGTATAACATATTGTTAATTTTAGTAAGATCTTATAACTGAAGAAGGCTGGTCTGGCCAGCTGAAATATTGCACCAAACAAAATATACGCTGTTTTCAGCTTTGCTTTAAAGTTTTATGTTAACTTTTTTTGGGCTTAAGCAGATCCTCAAGGATCGGGTCAAGGATCCAGCGTACAAGCAGTGGGATTCTCGTATACGGTTTCTTGGCATTTAACTAGTTATAAAAATAGAGTTTACAGTTCACCCTTAAGTTGTTTGAGGGATATCCTGAGATGCGGATAACAAGCAAGACATCTGCTGCTCAGGCTGTCTAAGGAAACATTAAGTCGGACAAACTTGCCCAACATCTTTTGCATCAGAACTCCTAATGAGAAGAGGTCACTTGCCGGCGACTGGGCATGTGTGCCTTCGATAAGCTCAAGGGCAATCCACGGGTGTTTATGCTTGTAAAAATCTTTTTGAACCTCCGTTAGTTGATACCGCTTTGGGTTTGAGTGTTGTGTGCTTTTTCCAAAATCAATTACGACTGGTTTCCACTCCAGGGGTGTTCTATGCATTAAGACATTGTTTTCTTTAATATCGTTGTGCAGCCAACCTGCTTTGTGAATGAAGTGAATAGCATCAACAATTTGCTTAAAAATATTTCCCATTTTGTGGAATTCGATTATTGCATGCTCGACTGCCTTATTTGAGGGAAAAGACTTTTTGGCTTTACTATAAAATTGTGTGACCATTAAATAAGGCTTTTCTTTCATACAAACACCCAAAATGAAGGGCAAGTTTGGATGATGATGTTGCTGCAGCTCACATATAACTCCTGCCTCTTTCTCGACCTCGTACATGTTGTTCATTTTGAACTCTTTAACAGCGACAGGAAAATTGCCATGAAAGTACATATGGCGAGTTACACCGTACGATCCTTCTCCCAGCATGACTTCTTTCCCATCAGGGGAAGACAGCAAAGAGCGGTTCAATTCTGATACCGTTGTCTTCAGCTGGTGGTTTGCTAAAAATGACTAAGTACTTTTACTAGGAAGTAAAGCCGATCGCAGATTTGGAGTATGGAACGTAGAATGACGATGCTGTGGGCTCTCGAACAAGTAGATACTTTTGGTATCCTTACTGATTTTGGTGTCACCACAGCGACGACCAACTCTTTTTTCCTGCAAGTTTTTTTTTCTTCTTTCTGCCTGAATTTTCTTCTCTTTATATATTTTTTCTTATCCTCCTTAGAGTGCCTTTCTCTTTTTACTCCTTGTTTAATTGTCTGATCCATTCTCTTTCTCGTGAAAAATTGCTATTGCAGGTGAACTTCAAAGTACTAGTTACTAATTGTAAAAATCGGTAGGTATAGTGGCCAAATTTGCAGATAAGCGTCCACTGCTTGCAAGCCTTGGTTAGGTTTTAGTTAACAGCACAGAGTCAGGACACAGCTCAACACTAATCTATCTGCTTTATTGCTAAATCAATGTCCTAAGATACATATTGTTGGTTAGCTATACATGATTAAATATACAAGAGAATATATGAGGTTTCTATTCTGGTAAACAACTTAATTAAGACGTAAGCACAATACATACGAAATTCCTGTAGAACTACGCGTAAGCTGGGCATTCACATCAGCATATCCCACATAAATTCTAGGCGTTGGGAGGCACTAGTTTTATACGATATTCCTGGCGGAAATCACGAAGTATATTGGTACATTCTAGCTTTTACATGTAATCTGTACTCAACATACTTTCACGCTTGCTACAACAACAATGATCATATTTCCCGTTCAATAATCAGTTTGTTATCGACCGAAGATCAACAGGTCACGTTTCGTTGAACTTTTAAAAGTGTCGTGATTTCTTTAACTTTACTACAATCAATTTCAACCGCAAACCCCATCAAGTTTTTATTCTAGTTATTCATGAGTCTAATTTTACCAGTCACGAGTTGAAAGTTTTGCAACATGCGTGTCCATCATGTCGCCGATGTTTCAAGTCTTCAAGGACAACTTTAAAACACTGTCTCGCGAAACACGGACTGACCGTCGCTGCAAGGCGTTTGAATTTCCTCGACAGTTCAGATGCAGTTTCATTGCCCAAACCAAAAAAGATTAGCCCCTGGAGGCTCGTTGCATACAATTCATGGCTAACTTCTTAAACAGAGCGCATTGGAGAAGCTCTTCATCCTGCTTTGCCAGGTAAGCTTATTTAGTGCTCAGCATTATACTGTCCGTAGTCTTAGTAAACCATTCGCGCGATGGTATATTTTGACAATAAAGCGCAGTTGACGCATCTTAAATTTCCAATACTAATATGAGTTCCAATTATAACGCAACAAACTAATAGTATATGCTTGTACCAGCATTTCGATTACAACCTGGAGAAACAAACTCTGGGAAAGATGTTGAAAGTAAAATTTAGAATTAAGGCCCCACCCTTCTGTGAATAAACCTTGGAGTACACACACGACAAAAGTACATATCCACGTGATCATATGGATTTAAGCGGTGTAGCTAGGACACCAGAACCTCGGAAACTGCTCTCGGGTAGCCCATCATAATGGAACCACTGTGACTGGAACCTGAAACACCATTGTAGTGCAAGCCATTCCAGAATGTACATCCACCCAGTTGGTTCTGTTTGCCTTGCAGAATTAAGGTATCTAGTAGTTGATGGAGCTCGGTAATTAGACAGTTGGAAGCAAAGTGGTGCAAGGAAATCAGTAAAGCAAATGGCATTTCAGGAAGGAATGTTCTCTGGGTGAAGGTACGTACTCCATTACAAACAAACAGCTGGTACCTATGACCAGAGGAGATGTCAAGGCACAGTGGTCCGAGAATCGCATCAGCGGTTGGAGGTGGTGGTTTAGCAAACTCTTTGCCACACTGGTTAGGAGCTGGCAGTTGCCATTCCCTTATAGCTGTTTCGATGTAAGTCTCTGCCAACGCCTGGGTCGAAATCTCTGAAAGATTGATCCCAGTTGCAGACAGAAGTTCTTCCTTTTTAGGGCACTGCTGTGAAGAACATGTTGACTTGGCAGCACTTTTGAGCATTGATTCGCAACGTTGCCAGAATAGGTCCAATTCATTTCCCCAAACATCAATGGTGCCACTAGCCACACTGAAGTCGAACTGTGGGAAAGGGCGCAACCATTCTATCTTGCCTTGAGAAAACTCATGCCGGTCGAACAGTCGTTCTGTAGCTACCAAATCCTTGGCCCAGGATTCGGATATTCCTGATAGTTTTGCCAAAGCCTGTGGATCGTCTTTCAACCAAAGGTACACAATGGTAAGAAAGTTATCAATCGGACAAGTGTTGACAAGCGTCACATTGCCACATGTACCACCCCACCCTGGAACACAAGGAACACGGATAGGACTCTTGCTCGGCAGTTGCGTGAATTTCTTGACCACTGTTGACCCTTGCATCGCTGTTCCTTGATTCAACTTCAACGTGCGCTTAACTGCAGATGTGATACACAGCTTTGGAATCTTTTTGGGAGGCTCGGGGGGTTTTGAAAGGCTTGGGAGGCAATTCTTCCTTTTTCACCAAAGTACTGCTCTTCCCACTTCTGGTGATTGTACTCGTACGATGGCTGGGAATGAGGCGCTACAACACAGTACTTTGTGTCCAGCGTCTGCTCGTACTCAAAATGGTCTGGCCCAAGCATCATGTCCAGCAGGTCGTTAACTTTCTCTATCCATTCCTTATCCTCATCTGTCCATTGCACACATTGCTCCACCCGCAACCTCGGTAATAAAAAAAAACATTTACTCTCAGTTTATGGGCTGCTTCAAAGCCTTGATTAGAGTACCGGGTCATTGATTGAAAGAGATGCATTAGCATCGGTGCATGCTCTATTGTTAGATGACCATAATCCCCAGTTCCAAGTGAAACTCCAAAGATGGGCCTGAGGACTATTCCCCAGTGCTTGCACTGTACAGTTAAAATAGAACAGATTACAAGTTTTATTGATTCAAAAGTGATCAGGTGGACATTCAGACAGATGGGTGAACTGAATATACACCCCAACCTCGCTTTACTGACACCTAATTAATAAGAACACTTCCTTATTATATATGGACAGCTAATTCTAGTCGTCAAAATATTCAAATGAGCTTAGATAAACATCAGCAATTTTGCATATGCTGCCAGTTTTGGTGAAAGGAATTTTCTAAGTTTCTTTAGTTCTAATGTTAGCGTTTTAGTGGGGTCAGTTTGCTAATTAACCATATTTACCTTGTTAAAAAAATAATACAAAGCATAAATTTTTGTAATTCATGCTAATCCATACAGACACCCTTTTAATAAGAAAATTTCTGTGGTCCCTTCCGTGTCTGTAATAACACTAAACAGGGTTATTAACTTGAGGTTCAATTCTTACCTGAACATAAAAAATATCAATATCCAGGTCTTCATTCTCATCAAACTGTTGGTCACGCATAACAAGGGTAATTTCCTTCCACTGCTTGGCCATCTGTTGCAAGAATGAAAAGGAACAATTAGAGAGAGATAATTTGAATAGTTTATAAGAAGCCCAACAAGTTAAAACATTGAAAATTTAATTGTTTAACAGACTCCACTTGTTTAGTTACGCTTACTTTCCCCAAAGTAAGTGCATTTTTATTAAAGTGTGATCAGACAGGGATTTTAAGATATCCCAAATGTTATAGCATTAATTAAGTTCACTTTTAAATGGGGATTTTTCTCACATACCAATGTCATCAGCTCAATGTGAATTTCAGCTGCAAAACTGAAAAGTCTATCATCCATTAATTTCTTCCCATCACAATCAGTTAACATGTGATCTATCGCTTGCCCTTTTGTTGCCAAAGTAACGCTTGGGCAGCAATGTGTTGACCAAAAGCATCTACAAAAGCACAGTATTGTTTTTAAATACAGTGATATGGAAAGTTCCTAAACACCTTGATTATTAATACGGGTGCAAATTAATCTTACTCAAATCATCCTCATGATACTTGTTCAGCAGATTCGAAATTATGGTTTCACAGTGAGAGTAAGGCACAGAGGACATAAACAAAGGGAATGGAAAACCACATTAATTCATTTCATTTGTTTATGTCCTCTAAGCCTCACTATCTAGTGGAAGTTTAAAGAAGTTTAAAGAAAGCTATTAAATCTAGTAACAAGTGCATGGCATTGCTGATTAACTTCTCACTCAGAATTACCAACCCAAGAGAGCCATTCAGAAATTAATTAACCTCAATTAACAGCTTGGGAGGGGGAGGGGGAGGGGAAAAGGGGAAGGGCGATTAAAAACAACGTAATTAATATTTTCTCAGAAAACAACTGAATTAATGTGGAACAATAAGTATAATACATATTTAAATACCTTCTGGGCTTCAACACAAAAGGATAGTTTGTTCAGAAGGAATTCCTCTGCCACTTCTCGATTGCTGTAGCACTCCTTGACTTTAGTAAAAGGTAGTCCAGCTCTCACCACATCTTCAATGTTTTGAAGGAATTTTCTCTCAGTTGGACCTGTAAAAAGGTGATATTTACCATAAGTACACTTGTAAAAAGGGGTCTTACCACCCAAGTGAGATAAATAGGCATTAATAAATTCTTGCAAGTTACAAAATATCAGATCAACATCTCATGCTATTACCTGACATAGAGCTAACTTTTACATTGCCTCTATCGATACAGGTTTCTTGACCCTTTCTCTCCTTTATTTTCACATAGTTATCTTTAAAGGTCCCTGGTCCAAGTCATGACAGTTCAGCATTCAGTTCCTTCAATGCATTACATCAGTATGACATCAGTCCAACAGAGCCAATGACCTGTTCAGTGTTCCGCATCTTGCAGTGTAGTGCACATAGGTTAATATGCAACCTTCCAACTGAGGATAAAGTAATAAACAGTTGTTACTCTCATTTATGTGGGCGGCATGGTGGTGTAGTGGTGAGCGTGTCGGACTTTCAACCTGAAGGTCGATGGTTCGAAGCCTGGTCTCTGTCGTCGTGTTGTTTCCTTAGACAAGAAACTTTACTCCACACTGTCTCTCTCCACCCAGTTGTATAAATGGGTACCGGCGACAAAATGCTGGGGGTAACCCTGCGATGGACTAGCATCCCATCCAGGGGGGGAGTAGCAATATTCTTAGTCGCTTCATGCTATAGAAACCGGGTTTAAGCTCCGGCCGTTATGAGCCTTCTGCCACGGGTGCACGACTTTACTTACTCTCATTTATATGCTGACTGCATGAACAGTAGCTTCTTTTTCAACCTGCGTGCCTTCTGAGTGGCACCTGAGACAGAGATATAAAACCCATGACTGTTACTAATTATCATAGTTCTACTTACTTTCCAATGTTTCCTTTACTTTCCAGGAAGCATGTCTCATGGGGATCAGAATTAGGGCATCTGCATTTCTAAATGGGAGCATAAATTCAGACGGGCATGTCAAAGTTTTAATCATATAAATAGTTCAATTTTAGGGGTTCCCAAGCCTCTGTCAGAGGTTACCTGGCAGGCCTTGAAAATGACATTAAGTTGCTAGTGTTGCAACAATACCAACAATAATTATTGATTAAATTATTGAAATTAATTTATATTTAAAATGCCATGACAAGAAGTCCAGGCACTAAGTTTGGATTACATTTTAAAAATTATTTTCCACAGAATATAGACTATAATGGGGTACAGCTAGGGCTCTAAGGGGTCAACCAAACATACCGAACCTAGTTAAAGCTGACATAAGTAAACCACCCCTCACCTAGCAAACCAGTGATACTCTCCAGTAACTACAACAATAAAATAACTGATTAATAAATACCCTTTTGGCTGTGCAGAATAAGCAAAACTCGACACCATATCCTTTTCCACCTAACTTGGAATCCTCATTGTCTTTTTTCACCGTAAGAAGCAGAAGGGACTTGTAGTCCAGAGTAACTGTAAAATATAACATATACAGTCTGTAGAAAATTATATACAGTACATTATCCAGAATGAGAAATATGATGGATTCATCTGTTTCTAGGTGGCTAAAAAACATTGACGCATTTGACATCAGTGAATTTGCAGTGAGCATGTTTGCTATATAATATAATTCAAAACAATATCTTTTTTAAAATTAAAATTCCTCACCTGTGAATTTGAATCTATAGAACTTCCCATCTACCAACAATCCACGATCTTTGATAGGCCTCTACCTATTCAAATCTTGCATAAGGAGCCATATGTTGTTCCTAAAGAATAATACAAATTGTGCAATAAAATGTTAAATCAAATATAGCTACCTGGTAGCTTACACACGTATAAGGGACAATAATTTAAATATGGCAACATTTTGCATGCATGCTGATTCAAGGTCATAATTTCAATGTAACCAAACCTGAGGTATAGTGATGAAGCACTTGAGTAATTTTTAATAGACCTTTGAGAGAATGTTTATATTAAGGCAACTTCTCAGTTATCAAATGGTTTAAAATCATCTACTTGCATGAGTCATTTTAGTCCCATGCGGTGCCTTATGTATTAATATTTTGATGTTTTTTGGTTATAGTAAGTTAATTATTGCTGATAATTGCAACTGATAAGGGCTAATTAAGACAAATTATTGGCTGCAATGCTTGCCCTTGTAAAAAGGCCAACGGGATGCCGCTGGGATCCTGATGAGAATCCCATTTCTTGCCAACGTCCCGACAGGAAATGCCAGGACATTAATTTTCTGGTCAGGATCCCGCCAGGATTTTGCCAGGGAATCCAGACATATTCCCAAGATCCTGGTGGCTTTTTTACAAGCCAAGGTATATTAAAAAAAGCTATCAGTATTTGATAATAATAATGACTTTTAAAATGAACACAGTATTTTACCTATCTTCTTTGCAGTTTGCAATAGCTAGAGGGTAAACTGATTTAGCACTTTGTTCTGGAAGATTTGGGTTCCCAATGGGGACAAAACCCACCATCACTTGGTCTTTACCTAGCAAAATCAAGATAAGTTGTTATATAATGCATGGAAAACATAACAAGTAGCATTCTAGTTGTAAGTCCTAACTACTAACAGCTTATCATGTCTAACAACTGCCTGTGTATATGTAAGGCTGTTTTTTTTTTCATGTAGAAAAATTTGATCACTTTTTGTGTTCACCGTGACTGCTGTCTAGGGGGTCATTTTTGCCAGAAATTCCTTCAAAAGCCTGTCTAGCCAAACTCGCAATTTTAGCTTTGGTATAATCAGCAGCATCCCCTGGACTGTCGTCCAGAAAAACAACTATAGACTTGCCCTCAGTTCTCCATGTCTTAACTTATGGCTTGAGAAGCTTAGTAAATCAATAAGGTGCAGAACTAAGGCCAAAGGGCAAGACTGAAAATTGAAAATATCTGTGATCCCGGATGAAAAGGTCCAAGAAAATGAAAGATATTTCCTGTGCTCCGGAAAAATCCCTTCATGGTGGTAATTGTACTTAAGATCAAAGGAAAACATAAAATCCCCGGGATTCAACACTTCCCTGGCAACAGAAACATCTTTGCATTGGGACTTGGGCTTAAAAACATTGGTTAACGTTACAAATGTTCAAGATCAAAGACTTCTGAATACAGACTGACAATGGAATTATTACAGCTGGAGGCGCGAAAACTTCGGAGATACATTCCAAACTTAGAAGCTCACTCGTGGCACTCTCGACAAAGGTAGATTCCTGAAGCGCCAAGTTGTTGTTCTTTGCAACGAAGGGTGGTGGAATATGAAACAGTGGCAATTTGTAACTAAACTCAATGGTGTCAATAATGAAATGACGCACATCAATAGATTTATGCAAACTGCCTCTGACAGAGACAGGAACTGTGCATGATTTAATTTCATAGTTCGAAAATGGAACCTCTAAAAAGTGGAGCTCAGAATCTGACAGTGGCAAGGCTTCCGACTCAAGGTCTGCAAAAAATTAAAATAACAAAAAAGAAAATGCTTAATTTTAGTGGAAAACTCGGGATGGAATAGACGTCAACAAAAATGAGTAAAGAATATCCAAAGCCGCTATAGTGGAGAAAAAGGAGAGCTTTCAGCAACTGAATCTTGCTTCAAGGAAATTCATACGCTGCTATCAGTGCAGCGATCAAAACCGAAGAAGCAGATTTCTTACAGATGAGGGACTTTACCGTAAAAGAAATTACAATTTTTTTGGTGAGAATTTATGTTGATATCAATTTGTCATTCAATTTTCTCTGTGTTCTGGTTAGTTTTGAGGAAATAATTATAAAACATGTTAACACGAAGGAATGTGTTTACTAGCGAAAATGAAAATTACGGACAAACTTCGTCGCCCATTCGTTGTCGTTGGAATATCGTCAAAGGTATGCTATGTTTTCATGACCGTTTGGCTTCAGTTTGCCCTCCTCAGGACAAGTGGCTCCTTGACGGAACCAAAAAAATGAAAAATGAAAGGGAGTGAAGGAAAGGAAAATGATAAGCCAACGACACGAGGTATTCCCAAGCGGTCACCCATCCAAGTACTAACCTCGCCCGACAGGGCTTAACTTCGGTGATCAGACAAGAATCGGCGCATGTCAAACAGTGTTCCTAAAGTTTACGATGAGCGAGTGACTTTTCTCCAGTAATCGCAATAAGTCGTATTCACGACTTAAAAACGTGTTTTAGCATGTTCTTTAGTGTGTCACGCAAAATTCGTTAAGGGGGGAAGGGGTGCGTGACCCGTTCAAAACAAACCATAAAACTTGCTTATGCAAGCGCATGAGTGTAGGCTACAATAGTAGCCTCTTGTTTTATTTACATAAAGTCGCTTTTCAATCTGTAATGAATGAACAAACGCATAAAAATGAACAACACAATCTTCTTTCGAAAAATTTATTGTAATCTCCATTTGTTTATGTTTAAAAGCAAAATGCGTACCATTTTACAGCGCATCGAGGCCGAGCCATGTCTTCGATGAAATGTGACCTTCCACGGGAAAACGGACACTAACGGTTATCCGTTAAACGACCTAAAGCGTTCGTTCACCGTTCGGAAAGCGTTAAAACTGTTAAGGAAAGCGTTAGAAGCGTTTGAAAAACCGTTCGAATTTTCTTCCATGCCGTTAAAAGCGTTAAAAATTTGTTTATAGGCCGTTTGAAGCGTTAAAAAAGCGTTAAAATTAAAAGCGTTAAAAATTTGTTTCTACACCGTTTGAAGCGTTAAAAAGCGTTCAAAATTATTCCAGGCCGTTGAAAGCAGTTCTATTCTTGTCAAGTACGGCTAACTGCGCCTCCGATCGAAAAATACGTATTTTCCACGTAACGAACGTGAGCGTTGTGGTTATAAACTGTAAAATTGAACCTCAAATTGTCAAAATACCTGTGTTAAAACAGTGTTGGCTATGTTTGTCGAACATTTCGAAGCTTTTGGCAATGAAGGAACACCGAAGACGAACGAAAGAAGCCAAAGAAAAGATCAGAAAAGAGTTTGAAATGTCAACAAGCGGCCATCTTGGTTAACCTTAGGAACCAGGCGTTAAAATATACTTAAGAAATTCGCACGTGACACGCGCCACAGTAAACAAAATGGCGTCTATCGAAATTCGCTTAATGCGATGGCTAAATGCAATAATACAATCACAGTATTTGTTCTGACAAATTCCAATGAATAACAGCATTTAATCAAGTTTAATTTACGAGGAAAAATTGCCTGTAAAATAGCTTTATTTTGAAAAAACAAAAACGATCTGTTTCCTTTGCGGTACGCATGCCGCGTTCAAACTCGAATTCTAACTTCGAACTGGAACTGAAATTCGAATTTTGCAGTGTTAATGATAGATGGATGCAATATTTTTAGCCTCAGAAGAACTGTTTGAGTCAAACACTTTTGCCCCCTTTTTCCAAATCACTCTTATAAGCTGAGTAGTTCGCGGAAGTAAGAAATACTAGGGCCAGATGCACGGACATGATGAAGTCTCAATCACGATCGGAATGAATGGCTTCATCAGCTCTCGATGCTATGTTTGTGCAAACGGATATTTTATTATCATTGTTATTTATTGTCAAAAGAACTGTGTGCATTATGCGTGTATATCGCTTTAATCGTAGCTCTTGCTCGGAATTTTTTTGTCTGTACGAATCTGTCCGTACCAGTATTGACGCGTACTGAAGCGCTTCTGTGATGAATTAAGCTTACTTTGAATAATCGTTCAGAAAACGAAACTAAGGCGTTAGAAAGTTTTTGTGAACTGTTAGAAATGTTGGCTTACCCGTTGAAAGCGTTAGATAATTATTTTGATACAGCGTTAATTTACTAAACCGTTAGATACGGAGGTCAATCCGTTAAAAGCGTTAAATCTCTCTGTTTTAACGTTTATCAAGCCGTTCAGCAAACGGGACTTAGAGCGTTAGAAAACTTTTGTAAACCGTTAGAAATTTTGGCTTAACCGTTAAAAGCGTTAAGCAAACTGTTCGAACGCTCTATGAAAGCGTTCGTTGTCCGTTCATTGGCCGTTAATTTTTGCCCGTTTAACGGATAACCGTTAGTGTCCGTTTTCCCGTGGAAGGTCACAAATTCAAGAAAAATACAACTGAATTTAAGCTACACGTTATAAACAATTATCCGAAAATAACGAGAACACAAGCAAAAAGTCAATTCCCATCTAAAAATGTAATTTGTTTTACCTTTAAATCCCTCCGGCGACACTGTACTTGGAAATTCTTTAAACCTCCGCTTTGGTACTGAAATCCGTAAAATGAACCCATCTCTTCTTAATTCCCCCTGTACTGTCTCTGTGTCCACAAATCCACTGGGGCAATTTGCTGCACTGTTTGTTTGACATAAATAGTTGTGGAGACAAATTGATGCTTGTAATATTGATTCCGCACTGGTGACACTTGTTTGGATACAGGTAAGGAAAATCCTCCATCTTGCAGCCAGAATACCGAATGAGTTTTCTACTACTCTACGAGCACGCGAGAGGCAATAATTAAAAATCACTTTATCTTCTGTGATATCTTTTCCTGGATAAGGCCTTTGCAACCAGGGTCTTAAAGGGAAAACTTCATCTCCAACCAGAAAGTATGTCAGGGCAGACTGATTTGCGCTGTCTTCTAAACATTCAGGATGTGGTAGATGCATCTCTCCATTCTGAAATAATTTACCCATTTCAGAGTTAGAAAAGATGCCACTGTCATTTTTGGAACCATAGTCGCCAATGTCAACAAGGATGAAACAGTAATGAGCATCACATATGGCAAGAATAACTAAACTGAAGAACCCTTTATAGTTATAGTACTGTGACCTACTCTTTAAAGGGTATTTAATGGCAACATGTTTACCATCGATGGCTCCCACTGTGTGTGGAAAATTCCACAGGTCTATGAATTGTTTGGGGATTTCCTTCCACTCTGTTTGGGACTTTGGTGCCTTCAGATATGTTCCTCGAAGTGCCTCCCAGATAGCATTGCATGTTTCACGAATTATGGTTTCAGTGTAGTTAATAATATCACTAATAATATTACATTTTCTCCAATATAATGTCCCTTGATATAGCTGGTTTGATCAGAGTGTATCACGAGTGGCAAAACAGTTTCAAGTCTTTTTGCAATTGCTTTCGTAGCAGTTTTATAATCTGTATTTAAACGCGAGATAGGTCTCAGATTTCCTAGGAGGTTAGTCGGTTTGTTTTTTGGTAAGCGTATAATAATACCTCTTTTCTGGCATATTGACAGTTGACGTTTTTCAAAGCTATAATTGATGCTTGCAACAGCATCTTGATTAATATCATCCCAGAAGACTTTGTAAAATTCACTTGGAAAACCATCCGAGCCCAGCATTTTTTTTTATTGTTATCCATATCTTTTAAAGCTTGGTAACATTCTTGTTCAGATAGCATACCTTCGCACTTCATAGATTGATCTTCATTAAGTGGTGTTAACAGATCATTGTAAAAAAATATGTCAAACTCAGAGTTATCAGGATCGACATTTTTAGTAGAATAAAAGTTTTTATAGAATATTTTCTCTTGTTTGAGATTTTTTTTCGATCTTCGGTTTCTTCACTGTTAGATAGTTTAAGCTTTGAGATTTTTTCCTTAGGAAATTTCGTTTTTCAAGATTAAGAAAGTACTTGGAATTTTTTTCTCCATTTTCAAACCACCGAGCTTTGCTGCGTAAGATTGTCCCTTTGATTTTTTTATTTTAAATTTTTTCTAACTTGACTTTAAGAGCATTATACTCGTTCAGCAATTTGCGGTCATTTTTTAAGTCAGAAAGTTTTTCCTGCAGGTTGTTAAGTTTAATTAGCAACTCATTTTCTTTATCTTTTTCTATTTTTGCTTTTTTCTTAGAGTACTGAAGTGTGAAGCTTCTAATTTCCATCTTAATGACATCCCATTTGAAACCAAGATCTGTGACATCCTTGTACTTTTCTCTTAAAATTGAAATATTTTCTCGTATTTTTTCAATATACTTTTCATCTTCCAACAGGCTTGCATTAAATTTCCAAAAACCAGGGCCGGATCTCTTACGCTGGTCGAGTGATTGAATATTTAACATAATAGAAGAGTGATCTGAGAATGGAGTATGTATGATATTACACTCGTTACATTAACTAAATCAGTAGTGATTAGGAAAAAATCTAGACGGCTCTGTGACTTGAAAGCTTTGTCTCGCCACGTGAAGGACAAAGTTTGTGGATTTAGTTCGCGCCAAATGTCCGTAAGGGCAAAGTGTGAGCAAAGATTCTCAATTTCTTTTATAACGGAGTGTTTATTCTTAGCTTGTTTAACGCTTTTTCTGTCTTTAGGCATTAGCGTGCAGTTGAAGTCTCCACCAATTATCAAATTATTATTTGCATAGTCAGCTAGCGTATTGTTTAGTTCTTGAAAAAAACTTGATTTGTTGTGAAGTGTCATTTGGGGCATAAATATTGACAAGTACATGGCGTTGATTATCTAATTTGGTTACCAGGATTATTGATCTTCCTTGTTTGTCTTTGATACTTTTTATCACCTAACTTACACCGAGGATTTACAAGAATCATCACACCTTTGCTGTGACTGGATCCATGACTGTAAAAAAAAATTTTCCCGCCCCATTCTGATTCCCATGTGTCTATAGATTGCTTGCTGCTAAAGGTTTCTTGAAGAAAATAGCAGTGAGCGGTTTGCTTATGAAGCCACTTAAGGATTTTTCTGCATTTAATAGAGTTGTTCAAACCTCTTACATTTAAGGAAATAACTTTGAGGGTAATAGAAGAAAAAGTGTTATCCATCTTCAAACTGTTGTAATGAAATTGCGATGTTAATTAATTGACTTGAAGCTATTTGATAAACAGTTTTTGGACTAATTTGTTGTTTTTGACTCATCCTGCGATATATTAGACTTGCATCTAAGAAGCAGGACATAAATACAGTACATATACAAAAGGCACAAATAACAAAAGAAGCAATCTTGCTGCTTTTGTGCACTAACAAAAAAAAAACTTAATATGTACAAAACCTTCCTGGGGGAATGTTGTTAAGCAAATTTATAGCTCTTGCTGTGCGGAGTTCGATAAACCTCGCACAGGAATAAACATTCAATCAAAGTCTCCTTTACCTCTTATTTTCCATCATTTCGCTTTTCATCTTCTTAAACTCTTCATCTCGCACTATTTTCACAATGCCATTCTTGTCAAGGTACTTCAGTGTAGCGGGATATACAATGAAAACCTTTCTTTTATACTACATGCAACTTTAGTATAAATTCTGCAGCACATCGCAGATTATTATAAGCATCTCATTTGCCATGTTCTTAAAGACACAATCCATTTTGTAAACTGGTGACTTTTTAGACTAATTGACTTAATGTGCGCATGACTTTTCAAAGTGTGTCTTTTTAGACAGTAGAGTGTTTGCACATGACCTCATAAAAATTCAAAACCATACATCCGACAAAGCAGTTTCTAACATGGTATGTGGATACCAGTGTTAAATCTTTCACAAAAAGTTTCAGGTGTTAATGATGTTTTGTTTTTTATTTATAAAGGTTTTAAATGTGTCACGCAATTCATCACGCTATTTCAGATAAGCCGTGAAAATAAACAAAATTGAACCAGTTGAAAGTTATTTTTGAATTATAGATGCTTATGAGCCGATTTAATGGACGTTGTGCTGCCTTCTCCAGGGTACAAAACTATTCAGAGAAAACCGTTAAAAAGTTAGTTAAATTAGCTCACATGCCCAATTACATGCTCATGCACGTGGCAGTGCATGCCAGCACGAGAGTGCGCAAAACAATTATATGAAGTGTCAAAATTTATCAATTTTTTCATTTTAACATTTGCTACTATAATTTGCCTTGTTCTTTCAGACACTATCCATTTTATAAACTAGTGACTTTTAAAACTAATTAGCTTTACAGGCGCACGGCTTGTAGTAAAGGAGGTGTGACATTTTGTAGAAGTGTGACTTGGGCATATGACATTACCAGAACAACAGTACCAAAATAATTATCTACAAGGTTTGGCCAAACGGAATCGTTTTCTTATTTATATCACTGTAAATGCACATACCAGTTCTGGTTCTTTCTTCTTTTTGCTCTTCCTCGTCTTGTCACCCTTTCCTTTCTGCGCGGCTCCCTCTGATACTCGATTTTTTCTCTTCTTAGTCACAGGTCTGGTCTCGGCTGGTCCATCGAAGAGGTGAGAGTTGGCTGGGTCTATCAGGAACTCCGACGACATTTCCCGCAGCACAAGAATCAGTTTGAGGTAGGGTTGTTTCTGGCCATTTCCAAAAATCCTTGACTCATTCGTGGACTGGCTCTTAATTACTTTTTGATTTAACTTTAAAGATAATCTCGTCAATATTAATATAGGAATCTGCTTCTTTAAGTATAGTCAAAAGTATATTCTTAATTTTGTTTTTAAATGAACTCTTTGGCAATTCTCTCAGAAAGCATGGTATCTCATTCCATAATTTTGCTCCAATTCTAGAAAAGGCTTTTCTTTGTATTTCAAGTCTCGAGTTTTTCATATAGAAGTTATTAGAAGTGGAGGATCGTGTATTATAGGAGTGGACAGTGGAAGTATTTGTAAATACATTTAGGATGTTTATTGGGACTGAACCATTTCTAACGTCATACATTAAGCTAGATAATGATTCATAATATAAAAAGTTCAAAGGCATTATATTAGCATTGATAAATAATGGAACGGTATGCTCGCTACATTTAGCAAAGTACATAAAACGGATTACTCGTTTTCGTAGTATTAAAATTTTATTTAGATAAGACTTACAGGCCTGACCCCAGACAATTAATCCATAAGTTATATAAGGAACAATTAGCGACTGATAAATATTTAGAAGGGTATGTAAAGGTACAAAATGTCTTAGTTTAGCTATTAGGCCGATTGTTTTAATAATTTTTAGAGCAATATAATCAACATGGTTCTTCCAAGAAAGGTTGCTATCAATAAGTACTCCAAGATATTTTACGTACTCTTTGTGCTCTGGTGGAATATTCTTCATTTGATCATTGTCAAATATGCCACATGAACATGACTGTCTTCACTTCCTTTGTCTGTATCTTGAGCTGAAGTTATCATAATAATAATAATAATAATAATAATAATAATAATAATAATAATAATAACAATCTATACAGGGAGCTCACTTCACTATTGTAGTGGTATTCTGCGAGGCCCTGTTAGATAAAAATGGTTAAAAACTAAGTTAAAATATTTAAAAAATTACAAAATTACGCTAAGAATTATATATAATACACAAAAACTATAAACACATGTAAGTTGTAAAAATCTTAGTAAAAGGTGATTCTTAGGGCTAATTAGATTTAAAAGAATACATGTAGTTTTTGACTTTTTGCTTAAAAAGTAGAATGGAATTAGTTTCTTTAAAAGGTAAGTCTAAATCGTTCCATTCTTTAACACCTTTGTATAAAAAAGTCTGTCTTCCGTAGTTCCTTTTCATAGAAGGAAGACGAAAGTCGTTTTTTCGTCTTGTGTTATAAGCGTGAACGTCAGAGTTTCTTAAGATGTTAAAATTAAAATCTATGATTCCATGAATATACTTAATATACTCTGTGTAGCAAACATGGGATCATCGTGACCTTTTCCAGACTGACTAAAGGCGACATATATAAGTACAACAGTCAATGGGGAACAACAACAAAACTTTATTAACATGTCATAACATTATAGCTAGGGAATATCCCTTACTAATTAGGGGACACTTAATATATATATATATTATATGTATATCTAAAACTTATAACAAATTCAAATAGTTATGTATTTTACAATATTAATAAGCAATTCTATTAAAATCTGAGATAAAATAATTAAAATAACTAACTAAAAGTAGACTAAGATATTTTCATGATGAGCAGAGGGTACATCCCTTACAGTTATCATCCATCAATGATGTTATGTCAAGCTTATGGATTCTACTTTTAAAGATATTTTAAGTTTCAGATAGTCTAACTTTCACGGGCAATTTACCCCATAACTTAGGACCTAAATATCGCAACGAATGCTTACCATAAGTAACAGTGTTGAATCCAGGAATTGAGAAGTCCGTTTGTCTCAAGTTATAAGATGAATTGTGATTGCCAAATATATTACAAATATTGCTCGGACATAATTTGTATTTCACTTTATACATCAGTGTGCAGATATCTTGTAAACGCCTGTTCTTTAAGGTAGGTAATTTAGCCCTGTCTATTAATTCAGTATAACTAGAGTGCTTATCCTTATATACCGCCCTAAGTCCTCTTTCTTGTAACCGTTCTAATTTCCGGATGTCGCTACAACCAGTTGCGAAAATGTTGAGACACTTGACCAGGAAAACACTCTTTCTTAGTAAACATCCCATAAAATCACACATCTCAAAGGTTAAACAACTCCCCCCTCCCTCCCCTATTTTCAATGTTGTTCCTCGAAAATTTCAGCATGATCTGCTATTGTGACCAACTTTGAGAAGGGAGAGCGAGGGGCCTGAAACATACGACCTTATAAGTACCCTTGACGTCCAAATTAGGTATTATGTCTCAAGTCTTTTTGCAACTGGTTGTCTCAATGCAAAGGTAAGTTGTTAGTCGATTTGGCGGTTGTCTGAGAAGACCGGGAAATTTTTACACGTTATTTGCAAAAGAGAATGTGTGCTGAGTACATTGATACACATTTGAGGTTTCTTATTGCACGTTCTGTACGCTAAAAAGCTCCTGCGAAATAATGTCACGCTTTTTATGTTAAGTGTCACGTGTTGGCAATC
Source organism: Cladopsammia gracilis (assembly GCA_022457155.1). Lineage (NCBI taxonomy): Eukaryota > Metazoa > Cnidaria > Anthozoa > Scleractinia > Dendrophylliidae > Cladopsammia > Cladopsammia gracilis. The sequence continues at coordinate 256,966 of JAJGOT010000122.1, forward strand.
ACTGCGTGACGTTTCAAAGACAACAACAACACACAGCAAACCTTTGCTCGATTGTTATTTCTAGGCAATCCTATTTCATAAGAAATGCTTTGAAATAAAATTCACTCTGGAATTAGACACTTATCTTTGTGTTCTTTCATTTTCTGACGGTCTACCATAAGCACGGTCTACCATCACAACAATAAGAAATATGATATATGTATTTTTAAACTCACTTGTTATGGTAGACCGTGTAGACCGTGTAGATCGTCAGTGCTTGGTCCGCTCTTTCTTGTCACTTCTCTCCGGCAAAAAAGCTAATGCAAACGACCTTTTCATCAGTGTATTATACAAAGGTAGCAAAGCATTTATAGCACTTTGGCAATTCCTTTTGAACATCTTTTTGTATCTGTACATTTAAAGGAAAGATCTTCTATCTTACAGACATCATCTCCGTTTCTCATTCATCGATCACGCCGTTTTTAATATAAACGAAAGGCTGTTTTCCTGTACAGAAAATAGGAGTGTCTTTCTTATATTCCTGCAGCAAATCCATCGCAAACGACTTTGTTAGCCAAAAAATAACGGCGTAAACCGCAAGCCGGGCGAACATCGATATTGTAGTCTGTACACTGTAACTTTCAAATCACATTAGTGTGATAACGCCAAGTGTGTGAAATATAAATAACTTCAAATAATTCCAATAACTTAGGGAATATCGGAAACTACGTTCGATAACCTTTGATTTCCAAAACTGATTACCGTGCATCAGTCTCTCTCCTTTGATTGGCAGGCGATCAGAACGCCCAGACCCTTTGTGTACTTTTCTAACACGTGATTATTGGCTTATCTCGTTCATCTAAGCACTCTGTTTGCTCAACCAGCGCACGCAAATAAACTTGTTTCACCTTTGTTTTCAGTAAATACCTTGAAATGACATCCTTACAGACAAATGAAATGAAACTAACCTCATGCCGCTTGTTCATTTGTCACTGCGGGCAAGTTTTGTACCTTGGTACCCGACAACAACGTCAGTCGCGCCGATTATGTCATCCTTAAAACACCTGAAAATCGCCTTTTTTTCTTCGTCATTTTCATATCGCACAAGCCAATATCATGAAACCCTATTTTTTAGGAACTCCTCGTAAATAGACATCTTGACATTAATTACTAAGCCGATCGATAACAGAACTGGCTCCCTACACATGGTCAGAGCACTCAGACAACCAGTTGCGAAAATGTTGAGACACTTGACCAGGAAAACACTCTTTCTTAGTAAACATCCCATAAAATCACACATCTCAAAGGTTAAACAACTCCCCCCTCCCTCCCCTATTTTCAATGTTGTTCTTCGAAAATTTCAGCATGATCTGCTATTGTGACCAACTTTGAGAAGGGAGAGCGAGGGGCCTGAAACATACGACCTTATAAGTACCCTTGACGTCCAAATTAGGTATAATGTCTCAAGTCTTTTTGCAACTGGTTGTAGCTCTACAAAAGTGCCAGACCAGATGGCAGTATGTGAGATATGGTAGGACTGCTGAGTTAAATAGAACCAGTTTAGCTTTAGTAGGAATAAGATTACGGAGTCTCATAATGACTCCAATCCTCTGACCGACTTTCTTACACACCAAGTTTATATGTTCAGAAAAATTAAGTCTAGAGTTTATAGTCACACCTAAAAGTTTAAGAGTTTCTGCTACTTCAATTTCTCCATTGTTTACAAGAATCGCACTACTGTTTCTGTCCAGACCTTGACCGATGTTCATAATCTGATATTTCTTAAGATTCCCTGCAAGTAAGTTAGAGTCATACCACTTTGTGGTTACATTAGCAATATCCTGTAACTTAGATGTAACTTCAGCCAGGTCTCGACCAGTATGTTATAATTGAAGGTCTTCAGCATACATGGATAACTCAGTGTCTACAAAGTATGGGAGATCATTCTGAAAAATGTTCCACAACGACGGGCCTAGTGCAGAGCCCTGAGGACACCCTCTATTAACCAGTCTACATGAAGTAACTTGACTTCCTATTTTCACACGGTTAGGTCTGTCACAGAGATAACTCTTAATGAGTTCAATTACACCATCCTGGAACCTGTAAGCTTGGAGCTTGCTTAACAGTAATGGTGAATGCAACGAATCAAAAGCTTTTGACATATCAGTTGACAGAATGCTAACAGCCATTTTGTCATCCCTTGCCTTTCTCCATCCCTCCGTGAGGTTGATCAGTGTCATTTCGCAACTGTAAAGTTTTCGATAAGCTGATGAATTTGCATATATACGGCTGTCAAACCTTGCAGTAATTTGTTTCTCAATCAGTTTCTCAAAAACTTTATCCACATATGGTAGGACTGTAATGGGTCGATAATTCTCCTTGGAGTACTTATCGTCTTTTTTGTACACAGGAGTCCAATCCCCTTGCTTCCAATCACTTGGCCATGTATTATTGTTGATACACGAGTTAAACAGAGTAGTGAGCTCCGATTTTCATGACTTTTGCGGGGATTCCATCACAACCTGTGGCCTTGTTTACATTCAGCGATTCTAGGACCACGCAAACTTGCGTTCACGTGACCTGTTTCAATTCTGTAATCTGTGACCAATTCTTTTGTTGAATTCTCTTTATACTGGGATGATCTTTAAAATCCTCCATAGATTTCAAATCAGCAGCATTTCCTCCAATCCCTTCTGCTATCGTAGCAAAATATTCTGTTAGCACCTCTGCAACTTGCTTCTGATCTTTCACTATGCTCCCGTTCATATTCAGATGAATGTCTGAATTCCTTGCACTGTCCTTTGTGCTCAGAAAGGGCGTGAATGTTTTAAAAAAGTCCCTTGGGTTGTTTTTAAGATCATTTGATTTTCTTTTTGCTCTTATTGCACTTTTCCATTCAGTTGTCATATATGGAACATCTTTTTCACGCACTCATACTTTTGAGAGGTGCTTGTTCGTCTAATATATAATTCATAAGTAAGTTCCAATAGTGTGCCTGATCGTCCACTTCATCAAACAGTTGTCCTACATGCCAAGGAGCTGTGGCCAGGTGTTGTTTATAAACATCAGCATCAAAGTAAATAACTCCTAAAAGAGATGACCTTTGGCTTGTTTTGACTAACCTTGTCATTTAAGACTCCATAAATAAGAGCACGATCGCTTAACGATGGGTAATAGTTGCCTGCATATTTGAAACGTTCAGGTTTATTAGTCAGTAGCACGTCAATTAAACTTGCTGTTATTGTTGTCCAGTGCCACTCAGTCCTGGTGGATGTCTTAATTAGACATTCAAAGCCTTGCTCGACCTCAAGATCCATTAGTAGTTTACCCCCAGGTTTATCCGGTTGTAGTCTATTCAAGTTCAGATCACCAATGCCTACGACAAAGTTGCTTTGGAATACTGTTGTCGTTCTCCGATATCAGTGACTGCTCTAACCCCGCTTGAGGCCTTACCAGTTCTAGATCTTCGAAGAATGAATCCGTAAAATTAAATGGAGTTGCACAGTCGAGAGCCGCGTAGATTTTAGGATCCATATTTACACATTTTATATGGTGCCATCTGTTACAAATGTCACAAAAGATTCCTTTCTGATTTGCACGGACGGATTTTGAGCAAAGAGCACATGGATGCTTCCATGTTGGCATTTTCCAAGATTCAGTCGACTCTACATTCGACTTTAAATTTTTGTTGTCAACTGTAGGTCCTGGATTAGACTGTACATCTCCACAGGCTGTTAAATATTCAAGGTGAAAACTGGCGTTGCTGTTGCTGTTATAAAATGATGTTGCTTTTCTAAATTTTCTTCTGGATCTTTGCTGATGAAAGCGTGATCCAAGATGGCGGACATCACATGTTTCGTTGTCGAGTTGCGTAGAGCCGTGGAAATTTCGCTGAAGACCAAATAAAAACTCATCAGGAACAGCTCTACAGGCAGGAGGAATGTTCCAGTGGCTTTTAGCAGTAAAAGGAGTGTTCTGAAGGCGAAAAACAGCTAAGAAAGACCATGACTGACCGCCATGACCGTTCAAGGGAGCACCTTGGCAGCAGAAGTATGGTGGGGTAACTGTCAGTGGACGAAAATACAACTACTGGTATTTTTAGAATATTGGTTAAAGCAAGTAAGACACTATTTCCAAGTTCACAGTCAAATATGCCTGCCTGCAAAAAGGTTTGAGCTTTGTCTTTGAATGAAGCTTTTTCAGAACTTGTTAGAAAGGCTGCGTATTCCTCACTATTGTCCCCAAGCCATTCTGCTATGATTAATTCTCTCAGTAGAGAGATTCTTTCAGATCTAGAAGGGCTCCAGGCAGGAATGTCCAAAGTGACTTTCTGGAAAAAATTTATCACAAATCTTAAATTCTAGACCTCAAAAAGCACTCACTGGTCGAAATAATGCCTGGATCACATAAAAGTAATTTAAAAAACCCCACCCGGTCAGAAATTTCTTCATTTTCCAAACAACAAAAAATTATTCTGAAAGGTTATCCTGGGTGGCCAAAAAAATATTTCCTTTTTTGCTCTAGTTGGATCAGGATCAATTATTTGACCATGAATCTGTCATTATTTTGAAAAATATATGCTTTTTACACCAAAAACACCAAATTTTCACTAATATTGACAGAAAGACAATCAGGACGTTCTCGCCAGGAGCCCTTCAATTATAGATAAACTGTTAAGTACTAACTTTTTCGAAGTCCATTTTCCGTTTAGGTGTGTACAGTTGGTATGTAGACACTCTTTCCGGTGACAGAACCTGTAAAAACAACAATGTAAACCAATATCAAGCAATTCATAAACTTTTTTAACCTCTAAATAAATGAATTTTTAAAATAGTCTTGTTAAATTAATCAGACAAGAAGTCATGTAAAATAAATTTTTTACGCACAAACTAAGTTTGGCAAAAATGTGGAATGCATTGCTATCAATTTTTATGTTCCTATTATTATAGCATAGTAGACTTGGGAATTAAAGGGGCTATGTCGCAAGGTAAGTCTGTACAATGAGTTCCTGTCATGTGACGTTACCTGACATCACATGCCAAATTTCTATTGTTCCCTCCCGGATCATGGCAAGTTTTATCGCGCTTGCACTCGTGTCCTATCAAATCGCAGAAGTAATTTAACAAAAATGTAGCCAAGTAAATACTATAACTAATTTGTAAACTTGAGATCTATCCTTCCATGCAATACGACGGGATGGAACGGATTGCAGTGAATTCGACAGTAATGGCCGCCAACTTGATAAAAAGCCACCGGACGTTTTTCAAGTTGCTAGTACCCAGTACTCATCCGCCATCCTGGTGACATAGCCCCTTTAAGTTCCTATAATATGTAACGGTAGCCAGGTTATTACTGTCCTGATTCACCATAATAAACAAGGAATGATGACTCGTTAATACCTCTGACACCTCTGCTTGGACCTGACCTAGAAGGGCTGGGTGTCTGTTCATTTGCAGGTTTCCGGTTGAATTCTGTACAAGTAAGCAAAATAGTTGACTGCTGTGCAGTAATTCATGAAAGATTGACACACTCTCAAAACTGGTATTAATTCATTTTCCCACGAGGTGTTAAGTTAAAAGTATATAAAGAAGGTATGGAGTCATGTATTGCCAACAAAGTTGGATGATTGTGTTTTATGACAGTATATAATGAATGCATGGTTTTGGCTTCTTTATTCATTGTCATGACATTTTTAGTTGGCAATGTTTTTTTCCAATAGTGGATAATCCAATGATTCATTAAGAGATTAAAATTATAAATTGGTCTCGCTTGCATGATTTGAAAAACTCTACAATATACTTCACAATTATTTATTGATGATGTCTTATTACATATTAGCTAACCTTTTACTTTCAAAGTGATTGCATCCTATAGAACAATCAGTTCCTTCACTGGAATTTTCTTTTACTGTTACCCGGTGAGGGTAAAGAACATGGGCCCCAGGTGATAAAAATTCGAGGACATCAATGACAGCAAGAAAAACGTTTATTGTTTAACGATGGAGAAACAACTAAGCTACACTGACAACATTCAACTGAAACTTGACATCAAAAGCCTGCAAATCACAGCTATAATGTTGTTTAGCCTTTACATGTGGCCTCCCCTTCCACGGCCTTGTTGAGGGGGATACGGGGTGAATCTTCCTCGGTTGCGGCTTTGTTGAGCCCTTTTTTCTATAGCAAAAGGTTGCTGTGTGACCTGGCAAACCGCAGAAGAAACATACCATACGGTGACTATCGCTATGGGTGGTCGTAGACTGGGTAGCCGTGGGTGTGGCTGCTACCATGGCTGACTGCTTAACTCGTAATGCCTTGTCGACCTTGGACAGGGAGTCCAGGACCATTGAGTAATCTTTATCACCAAAAAGCGCGAAAAAATAAGACTGCAACTGTGCAATGGGCTTGTCAAAACGCTCTCGCAAAGCCCTAGCAGCTGCGGATAGGAAGGATGTCTCTTTGTGATTGGCGGTACGCACGCTGGCTATGAGGTCTTCCACCATGGAAAGGGCCACATATTTGTCAAAATCAGTCTCTCGTCTTAGACCATAGGCAGCCAAACATTTGAGGCCTGAGTCTGTCACCTGGTTTTTGCTTTTCCAAAGCTTTGATCCTTCGAAGTAAGGTAGCAACCTACAGGCAACAACCGGAAAGGAAAAGGTTGGTGTGAAAACTACAGAAAGCCATTAGAAGGATAATATAAACCAGTGTCATGTTGAGCGGAGGACAGCTGTTAAACTTGTTTAGATTAAAATAAAATTGCATCTCAGCCAAAAAGACCCAGTGATAGTTAAAGTACGAACAATATTGCGTTGCACCAAACTCGGCAATGGCATGGAAACCTCTGAAGGCACGAGTGGATGCAAGCCTTCCCTATCAGTGAACAAAGGCAAGAGTAAGCTGACCCAAATGTGCCATGATTAACAACTGGACGATACGAAGGATTTAAACGACGCCAGAATAGCCATGGAATGCACACGAATAAGAAACTAACGCAAAAGTCGCATGCGCAAGAACAAAAACAGACAAATTTGATCAAAATTTCCCTACTGCGACAGTTACCCAAACGATCCCAGAAAGCCTAGTGCCGAAAGCTGGTGCCCAGTCTTCCTGTGGAGGGGCAAATAAGAAACTACCTTTAGTAAGGAAGTTCAAAGTACGTTTATTTATTACAAGCACTAATAATATTTACTTTGGTCAGTGTGGAATACTTTACCATCTTGGTGCACTCTTTCCTCCCATCCATCCTGCAGAAACAAACAAATGAAACATGAAGATCAAGTCAAGTCTGTCAGAGGTCTGTATGCAGCTACCGTGTTAGTACGTAATATAGACCAGCACCTCAAAGTTATCGAAAATGTTTGCTTATCAGTGAATTAAGTGATTAATGATTGTCCCATTCCAATAACTATCATGCAGGCAACTTTTAACTGTATTTAAATTCATAAGTTTACGTGCATGTAAATACAAAGTACTGTATACTGCTTAAATTTGTAAGTGTTCTACTTGTGTATACCACATTGCACAACTGCTATCACTACACTTAATGCTGGCCACAGCCTGGCTGTAACCATGGACCACCAGATCTATCAGTTGTTCACCAATGTATCATATTTCAGAACATCCTCAACACAGGGTGTCTCTTATTGAGGGGAGAGCCCTGAGGTCTCTACATGCGTGATCTACTACTGCTGTTGAAATGCACACCACACAGAACATGTTACGGAAAGACTAACACGTTGTTTCATCAGGGGAGATCATCGCCTTGTCCATAAAAATCCGAACCCATCACTGAATGTGCAATCAGACTCGATTTGCACAAAGGACACAGGAATTTTATTTGAATATTAATCATTCATATTAATCCATTCTCACGACTTGACTTTTTAACAATAACATCGAAACATCAACTTGCTTTAACTTATGTATTCCTGGTTAAACTAAAGAAATTAAGCGATTTTGGCGACGTTTGAACTCTGTTTTTAATCAACCCAGCAAGTAAACATCTTCGAATATGTATCAGTTAAACAAAGATTTCACCACTTAAGATCAGGCCTTCATTTGCATGTACTCACGAAGTACGCATGCTCATAATGGCAGTCATAAAAGAGGTAAATGACCGCAAATTATTTCAAAATGTACCCATACAGCAATTATAGACTGTGAACAGTGCCAATTGTTTCTTAGGGATAGTTGACAAAATAAATGAGTGAGAAGCAAAACATGCATGCACGCACTTAAATATCTGTGTTTTGCTTCTTGTTTGATTATGAAATAAAATAATAAACTGGTAAAATATATTTTTCTTTTTTTAAACAAAAATTGATGACCCACCTGCTGCTGCTTGTCCTCCAGTTCAGACGATGAGTCAGGAAAGAGGCTGGGGAACCAATTTTTCCAGAAGTGCTCTGATAGCCATTGATATTCAGGTCTGGTGTTCCCTTCGTTATCCTGCGACAAATCACAAAAGAAAGTAGTACATTATCCAGCTTCAGCATGTTGAGTTCTAAAATGAACTAATTTCAAAACAATCATTTCAGTGAAAAGCGATCAAAATCGTTTACTGAGGAACCAGGTATACCTTGAAGCAAATAATCAACAAAACGTTATTCGTACAATAACTAACTCCAGTTCCAAACTTTTTTAATAGCATACCCTTCCCAGGTATGAACATCGACCATCATAACCTGAGAATCCTGAGAAAAGCCAACGCCCTCCCAGGTCTGAAGGTAACCGTTTGACCTAATAAGTGACAAGAGAAACAAATGAGCAAGTGCTAAAAAACATCCACCACATAATTTTTACTGCTCGTACTTCAGTAAAGCCTCTGAAACTCACATACAAAACAGAAAGATCAAATGAAATAAACAAAAAAACTTCGGCGAATTATACCCTTTTCTCTTTAACAAAGTTTCTGCCTAACAGATGTTTCATTCATTTCAAATATAAATTGTTTTTAAATGATCGGTGTAATAGCAGATTCATGAAAATTTGGAGGCATAAAACCACACATTTCAACTTATAATACATGTTTCGACATGTAATTATGTCATCTTTAGTTACAAAAGTTGTAGTTTGAATTTCCTATTAAATACAAAAATAGGTGTTGCATAATGCAATACATACAAATAGCAAATAACAATAACATTGCAATTAAACAAATTGTACTACAATGTGAAAGGACCAAAGAAGATGACATCAGTATATGTCGAAACGTGTTGTTTGATGCCTCCAAATTGTTTTTAATGTATAAATTTAAATGCGTGTTTTTAAACACTGAGTGAGCCCGTAAAACGGAAGGACCGCCCCCTTTGAAGCACTTTGTTGGCTTCCTAATTGATCAGATCTGATCATGGTTGGCCATAGAAGGGGAAAGAGAACTTGTTTATTTCTTCCAACAAGAGATCGATCTATGAACAATTAACAAGCTAATTGCAAGACATACCTGTAAAATGTAAAATACCTGTAGTCAGCATGATTAAAGGCCAAAATGGAATTACAGTCAAACCGCTATTAGGCGGCCAGTTATCAAAGTCCCGAATTTATTGTCGGTATAATACTGTAAATGAAACCCCAATTAAGCGACCGTGGCCACCTTTTGTCAGTCCTATTGTTTTTACCCCTATTAAGTGGCCACCAAAAACTTAATACACATAGCTGCCATCGTTTTGAATAACCTAATGAGTGTTTCATGCAGACATAAAAGTTCCGTTTTTATGCCATTTACTTGTTCTACTGTGTGTACTTATTGACTTACTTTATATTGTTCTTGTTGAGTACACTGGAGATAAGACTTTTTTTGGTCTTACCACAGGATGCAGTATTTTGGTGACAATTATCAGTGAATTTGTGAATAAATCAAGTTTCACGCACTAAGCGATCGTCAGTGTACAGTACGTAACAGGCTATTGGGACATTTTAATCAAAATAATAAGAGCCGTTTTCCACCTTCGCCGCAGATCATTTGTTTGAGTTAATTCTATTGATTAACTTAATAAGGGCATGTGTTATTAGCTGTAAAATACCGTGCATGCAGAAAATAAATTGAATCACGTTTGAGTTGAAACTGCCAGTTGTGGTTTTGTGTGGAACTCTTGTTGTTCTTTTTAGCACACAAACTTCGAAATTACGAACTTGGATTTACAGTCCGAACACAGGCTGCATTACGTTTAACAGTACTCCAAATGAGTTGTATTCAAATAAAGTGACGTTTATACCACGCATTATGCTAGTTTCTGATGAACCCCTATTAAGCGGCCAACCCCTATTAAGCCACCAACCCCTATTAAGCCACCACTTGCCAATTCCCTGTGGCCGCTTAATAGGGGTTCGACTGTACTACGTAATGATGACAATGAAAATAATAAGTGATCTGTAAAATAATATAAAGCAAAGTCTGCATGTGTATAATGTTGTGGTTAAATTCTTGCTTTGGGTGAAAATTTTCAAAGCAATCGAATAATAAATTAGTTAGTAAAGAAGTATTTTTTGGTTTGTCTATTTGAGAACCCTGCGATGGACTAGCATCCCATCCAGGGGAGGTAGCAATATTCCTAGTCGCTTCATGCTATAGAAACCGGGTTTAAGCTCCGGCCGTTATGAGCCTTCTGGCTCGGGTGCGCGACTTTATTATTATATTGTTAGACAAACGAAAAAATACTTCTTTACTAGTGTGTTCACCACGATGAACAACAACCACCTTTTTACCAGAATAAATTAGTTGCCATTGTTAGCTGTATGAATTAATCAATCTGAGACATAGAACAATAAAAATTATTTTAAATTTTAAATTGTCAAACCAAAACGAACATTACAATATGACATACAAGTATACACACAGACAGAATGTTAAACAGTAAAAGAAAACCAACCCTTCCTCGTGATTGAAAAATCTCCTAAGGATTTTAAGAACGACACCTGACGTCCCTAGTAGTCTCTTTTGGAGAAAATGCCATTGTCTAAATATGTCTTGATGAAAAAAGTAGGTGCAGTTTTTGGGACTACCTGGCCAGTACCCAGCTGAAATTTTTCTTTTCCAGGGACATTCGATTACGCTTGTAGCCACAGCAACTGCACCCAACAGTGTAGTTACTGAAGTCAGAACGTCCTAGTTAAACAAGAAAGAAAATGATAAGGTTTGCTGTGATGAAGTGCGACAACAACAAACTCGTATGAAATAAAACAATATAGAGCGATCTGACATATTTCCTTACATGAATCTTATTATAAATATACCCAAATATAGCAATATTAGTACCAATTGTGAATACATGTAAAGTGTAATCTAAGCCATTGGATTGCATTTGAAGTCCGAAGCAACCAGATTAACATGACTATGGCAGGTAATGTGGACAGAGGGAACAGACAAGATAGTGTGTCATTAAACGCCTTTTTCATGTATCTGACATTGTCAGAATTTAAACAAACTGACATTGTTGAAATCAATGTCATAGTCATGTACAGTTCTCATGATAGCTTGGGAAACCGTTTTATTATTGTTTGCACTAAAAAAGTGCAAATCTACAATCTTGGTCAGACGTTTTGGGACACTGTAACCTTTTTACCAACAAATTGTCCTTGTGCTCGCCTCGCCCTCCCCGCCACCAATACAATGTTGATTTTTATGCATATAACCAAGCTGCAATGTCTTAACTTTGTATTGGGAGGAGGGGGACCAGGAAATGGAACGATAGTTTTTCTCTTTGAAAGACTTTGTGGATGAGTAGTCTTTACTTAAGCATGTCCATGGTTGTTCAAAACAGATCTTTGAAAGAAACAGGTCTGTCGCTTCAAAACAAGCCTTAAGCAGCATGACTAGAGAGCCAGTGGTGGTAGTAGCTGCAGAAAGTGATAAATGAACGTAGTGACTTTAGCTTTGGGTCATATAAAGCACAAAATACAAGGATCGCATTCCGTGAACTTTGTATAGTTTCTTTTTGGGCCATAGGAAGCGCAAATATGAAACCGTTCGTATTACTGATAAAATAACTTTGTCTGTATGATGAAAGAAGCGTATTTTTGCACCAGCAGTACCCTTTGAAAGAAAAAGTACACCTTAATGTTGAAAAAATACACATTTTTATTAGAACCTGAAGTGCTGTGTGAACAATACTCACAATGGAAAAATATGCGCATTTACTAAATTTTTCTATTCTTCGTTTTTATGTGATGTCACAACTTATTATGCAATGGCCTGTGCACCGGAAGTTGGCCATGCTGGTGGACATTCAGCCAGTCGCATGGTGTGAAAACATAGGCCATTAGGTCAATTACTTTGGGTTTGTTAAAGGTCTTTGTGTTTTAAGTACTGTATCAATGGGCTATATTTGTGCTGTAAAGAATTGTGGACACAATACTGCTAGAGATAAGGGGAAATTCAGATTTTTCAGGTTTCCAGCGATAATAGTAAATGAAGGTGAAGATATTCGCAAATTGAGTGAACGGTGAAGAAGGCAGTGGTTTGCAAATATTTATAGGAAGGAATTTGATGATAAGAAAGCTGAAAATTCGAGTTTGTAGCAGTCACTTTATTTCTGGTAGGTAAATAATTAAGAATAATCTCTTTTCGTACTTAAATCCTGCCACTGGACCAAATGATAGCTGAACTGAGGATCGCCTTGTGCACATTTTGGCGCATATGGTTCTGTAATCTTGGAATAACTACATGGATTTTCAGATCACCTAGTCATTTCTAACTAACTGTCTGAAATAATTACCTTAACTTAAGATGTTCTCTCTGTTTACAATGTTATTTGAAAAAGAAAGATTAGGTTGCATGGACCATTTTATTTACTTACTTGCAGGAGAGCGTGCAGAGCTCTTGGGTACCACCAACCCTGACTGGGCACCTACTGTGAATCTTGGTCATGACAAAATTAAAAAGATTGCCAGCTAGCAGTTTCCCAAAAAGAGGAATGAAAACAAACGGAAATACGATGAGGTGGCTTCTTCCTCTACTTTTAGAAAAAGTGGTGAGGTAGAGGTTGATCAAGAAAAAGATTATGTTCAGTCTGAAACATCTAGTAAGTGTACATTATCAAAGGGCCCTAATATGTCAGGTTTTCTCTCTTAACTATTAGTATTCTCCACAAAGGCATTTCAACTGAATGGAGATTACCGGTAAATAATGTTGAGCTGAATTCTTGTCTTCTTGCCTACACCCTGCTAGAATGCATTTTTTTGTGGAAATATATTATCACTTACATGTCAAGAGCAAATTGGAGAATGGGGTCAAAAACCATGTCCTTGAAGAAGGGTATGACCTTGCAATTACACGCTTGGTAAATTCTGGAGAGGATGTTATCCACATGCTATCTGCTCCTTCTCCAGTTTCCCTAATCTTTCTTTTATGTTGGCCAACCCGGGTCCGACATAAGGGGAAAAATGACCAAATCACTTTGCAGGTCAAGAAAGGGGTGCTCTCGATTTTACACAAACATGGTTACAAATTTAATCAAATACTAGATCCCAGTCTGAACCCCACGTGCAAAAAACAACCCGGTTTTACACGAGAAAAGACAAAAAGGACCAACATACATTGAGCAAGAAATACAGGCGAAGGTTACAGCCATGCTCCGTCACGTGTGACCAGTAATCTAGAGAATGAAATGAACATTTGAATATTTCTTTGTAACGTCCGAGATTTGAATGAAACCTTGAAGGTCTCTGCAGAAAACACTTTGAAAGTCACGAATTACCGGAAAATAACATCGCTGCACGCATAAAAAAACCTAATATTGTTCGGATATGTAACATTTTAAACAAAATGATATTTTGTTGCTCTTTGTTTCCGAAAATGCGGTAAAATTCTCACGGGAATTCCGAATCTCGGAATGAATTTTCAAAACCGACGCATCATCTTGAAAACTCAGTTCAATTTTCAAAAATACTGGTCACGCGTGACGAAGCATGGCTGTAAAACTAAAATAAAATTCTAATAATGTGTATAACTACAGTCTCAATGCAATTATTCTTGTTCAAGACCTACTTCCACTTATATAACCATGATCAGAGGTTAATTTTCCATTGCAAACTAGTCGCAATCAGACTCTACCGCAATTAAATTCTATAAGTATATCACTGGTCATATTTCCATTTTTAAATCAGAAACAATCAGAGTCAATTTATTGTCACAGTAAAACAATTAAATGAAATTCTAGCCATGTTCACAGGCTTGCTTCCTCTTGATTGTATAACCATGAACACAAGTGATAATTCCACTCTAAAAACCTGTCCCGATTGAAGACTCAATTTACTGTCACAACAATAGTAATAAATTGTAAAGCAATAGATTCTGGCCAAGCTCAGAGACTTGTGCTTTGAATTGTCCCAAACATATCACAGGTTATATTTCCACCCTTAAACCGGTCACGATCACGGACCTGATTTACTGTCACAACCATGTAACGCAATACAAAATCCCGGCTTGCTTCCACTCATATAATCGTAGCACAGGTTAATTTTGTTTCCACTTTGAAAATGGACTCGATTTACTCACAACTCACCATGATCACAGGTCTGCTTAAAAATCCCAGCCATGTTCACGGGCTTAATCGTCTCCACTCAAAGCCAATATTACAGGTTATATTTCCACTTTTACACCAGTCACAATCACAGACTCGATTACTCCCACAACCATAGTCAAAATTGTAACGCAATAAAATTCCAGCCATTATTCACAGGCTTGCTGCCACTCGAATAATCATAGCACAGGTCATATTCCCATTTTCAAAAACTAGTCATTATCACAGACTCGAATTACTCTCAACCATAGTCACAAAATTGTAACACAACAAAATTTCAGCCATGGTCACAGGCTTGCTCCCACTCGTAACCAATATTACAGGTCATATTTCCACTTTAAAACCAGTCATGGTCACAGACTAGTGACTGCTACACCATGGACACAAGTCGCAAACCAACTCAACCCATTTAAAAGACGTTGATGACGAACACGGAAGAAAAGGCTAGAAACAACTGAAACTTACAACTAGTGTGGCTCGTACATTTTGCTTTGCAGCTCCTATAGGCGGAATTTCTTGTTCAACTTGGCATTCAACAGGGACCGGATCAGCAAGCACAGCTCTCACAGTGTCTGGGTTCGGCAAGAGCGCTTGACCATTGGGCATATCATTTGAATGTTCAGCCGGGATTGAAGGGGTAAACTCGACGCCACGACAAATGGAAAACAACGTCCCTCTCAGCTTTCTGGTTCAAGTGATTTATGCAAACCCGTCCTTTTGATTTATATGATCCAGTAACCAATCAGAACCCTCTAATTCTCCCACCAAGAACATTCCTGCGTGGGAGGGTACATAAATAACATTCCTTCGCCAGAATAAACATATTCAATTACTTTGCATAGCCTCCGAATTCAAAATAGCCTGTGCCGACAGCATATGCTGGGTTACAAAAACCCGGCTAAACATGTTCATCCAATATTGTTAGAAGAGCATGTTTCATCCTTTAGCCATTTCTGACACCTTTGCATGTAACATTTTCCACACCCCGTTTGATGTAGATAATTAAATTTTCACCCAACATTTTGTTACACACAAATCTTTGATACTTTTGGCATGCCTGGCATATAAAACTCACATTAGAGGGAAAGAAGAAACCAATAACAGTCAGAATTTGTGTAACGTAACAATAAATTTCAGCAGTAATACACACAGAGCATTCTGTGGGCTCACTTTGTCGGGTGTTTGGTCAAATTTTTTACCCATTTATGCACTGATTGTTTTGTGCGATAAACACGATGCCTGGACTGTTGGATGAAAATGTTTGGACGTTTATCCGGTCAACATAGAGTGCTAGATTTTAGGTGCGCGCGTGTGTGGAGATACCGCAGAAAAGTGGGAAAGGCACTTCCCTTGTCTTGCGTTTCTTTTAACTGACTGGCGCTCTATATTTTCTAATACTCCAAAACCAATGTCTGGTATGCAGACTTCTTCTTTTTCTCACTTTGTCACAGTGCCGACATTTTGTTCACACCCGGTCTGCCATGTGGCATTGTGTCAGAATCTATAGTATTGGCAAACTTAACAATCGCTTCTTTTAAAACTACTAACCTTGCAGTGTCATTGCCGTTTCTTCTAGTTAAAAAAGATAACCCACGATGTACCCTTCCATCTTAAGGCACCCAACGACTTCAACAGTAAAATTTGATCGTTGCTGAAAGGCTTCTCCTTCCTTTACATACCCAATTACTCCGTCCTGAGTAACCAAAGTCGGGGTTAGTTTTCTAGACAAGCTGCTACAAGAAGCCATGACAGCCAAGGGCTGTGAATCGTCTTCTGAAACCATAGAATCATCTGCCATTTGGAGCTACCAGGAATGATTTATAGGCTCTGTGAGCCGTCTCATATATACTTTCAGGAAATGACAAACAATAGAAGGCCGCACAAGCAGATTGAACTGTGTTCCCAGTAGTTAAAAAAAATGTATATCATAGCCCACCCTTAAAGTACTTTTTTCCCATATATTTCTGGAATCCACCCTCGTAATTTTATAAACCGAGTATTTTCAAAACCTGATTAAAATCGTAATCCTTTCTTCTGTGATTTAATCTGATTTGCATTTTAGAATTTTTTTTATCATAAGAATAAAGGGAATCGAAATGCCGCAGAACAGTAGAGGATTGCCTAGTTCTTACACGCATTGTTACTTAAACAGATAACTACTATAGGTAATCATGATGTCAGAAACTGTAGATACAGAATGTTAAACCTGAAAGCCAAATCACGTTCAAAAAGACCTAGCCTGAGTTGAGTCAGGAACAGCCAAAATTCGTCTATAGGCTGAAGATTTCGCTGTGCACCAACATTCCTACCAGGGATTGGGTGGTCTCTCACACTGCTATAATAAGTTAAATTGGATGCACTTGCTTCTATATATTTCCAAAATTCTGAAAGAGTCTCATAATCTGGAAACCCAGTGTAAAAGTGAATATCAGGGCTTCTTGAGAATCTTTCCAGCCCAAACATGAAGACATTCTTTTTCTCTTGCTTTTAAAAGTTCCTTTTTCAGGAGGTCCACTTCCAAACGTCTGGCCTCGACAAATTCTTCTAGAGTTGGAGGGCCTATGAACTTACCAGACTCAAGCATTTCGTCACACAAAGGTGACTCTTCTCACCTTTTCACCTGCCTGTGCAAGACCTTTTCTGTCCGCAACTATAAACGTTTTTCTCTAATATTTGTTTTGGCTGGAGACCAGGGAAATACAGAAGGAATAGCTCTCTTCTTTAAGTCCATCCTATGACCGATGAGAGTTGGAAGGCCTATGAACTTACCAGAATCAAGCTTGAACTTACTCAGAATCAAGCCTGTTTCTTCTGAGGGCCCCTAGGCCTCGCTTCCATGCGACTTCCGGTTTTTTCCTGGATTGGTCTATTTGGTAGTAACAGTTCCAGCATTGAGGAGGAAAGCGCCCTTGAATACCATGAAATGCCCCCAACTTGTAGGTCCATCCACCTACAAACAAAAATAATATTCCGTTTATAAGCCCCCTCTGGATATTAGTCTACCCCTTCTTTTCTTTATTTTCTTGATATAAACATTTTTAACAGAACACTATACCATTTCAAATAAAACGTTAGGAATGTAGACGGTATGTCTATTAAAATGAAGTGAAAAACGTATTTTGATAAGTCTGATAATGCTGTGTGTTAGTCTCAGCTTATTTCTTATTATCTCATTCTGAAACGGTTTTTTATGCCACTTATAAGTCCCCCGGATATAAGACCCCTCCCCCATGAAAGCTAACTGACAACCCCTTACGTATAGCCGGTATTTTACAGTATGCTGTTAGAAAGTACGCATCTAGCATGGCAATGGTAGCAACGGACAGGGGTACCCAGGGGGAAAATGACAAGTGATTTGTAGTATTGAATAAGTTCCTTCAGTTTCGGCCTTTATTTTCATTTGATTCCGTTGTTGTGGGAGTCAAATGTAATTAAGCCTTCCTGTGGCCCGCATCATTAGCTTTTTTCATTTAATAAATAATCTCTGCCTGGTCCACTGGGAGTGCAGTGATCGTGACTAGGTCAAGTAACCAATTATTTTATGACCTTTCGCAGACCTTATTATTTACAAGTGATGGTTCCTTGGGAAATGAAGGGATTTCTATGTGTTGTATTGCTAAATGTGAGGATATTTTTCTGTCCTTAATGTTTTCTTGTACATTTATGTCTGCGACATTTGGAAGTTAACAGATATTTTCACAATGTGAGTATACTGTGTGTAAATAATGGAATTGTAACAACATTTTGTGAATACTGAATATCAAGCAAGCCGTGGTTTTTGTTACACAGTTTTGTAAGACTTCTTGTATTTTTGCTACTTACAACAAGGAAAAGGCGAGAAAAGCTAACTTAAACATTATTTTAACTTGAGCCGTTCAAAGACTTGTGCCGTATTTTGAAACGTCGGCATAAAAGTTGCTCAATGATACATGATTATAGCTTATATTTCAACTGAATGTGTCCTAGATAAAAAAAAACATGAATATTAGCCTAAAACATGTAAATGTAAAAGACCTGCTTAATTAAGGGCCAATTTCGCAGTTCCTCTGGTTATTTTCGTTCTTAAGTTCACCTTCACTGAAATACTTCCAGCGGTTATAATTCAATTAATTGAATGCGAAGTTGGTATCAAGCCAAAAATAGCCTTCATGGATAAATCTCTCAGTAGCACTATAGTTGCGGGCCACCAGAACTAATTTCAGAATAAATAAAAGACAGATTCAGCTATGATGTAGTGTTGTTTTTTTTCTTGCCTAAAAATCATGTACCAGACTGCATTTTACTAAATCGAAGTTTGCTTAAATCTGCCTTCCTGTCTGGTATTGTTTTCATGGCGAACATAGGTGTTTTGTACAAGACCAAAATGATTTTTAAACATAACGTTTCCGTCAAAATTTTATTGCTAAATTTTATTGCTAATCGCAATATTTTCTTCAAAAACGTTTATACATATATATATTTTGGGCAAATCTGGATAAAAATAGTTAAGCTAATAAAGAAAAACAATTATAAAGTATCTATTTAATTATTAATTGTATTTATTCTAAAAAAATACATAAAAAATAAATAAAGCTAAAATAAAAAAAATAAAGAAAAAACATTAAAAAAAAATAAAATAAATTTCGAATATTTTTTTGGAGCCGCCATCTTGGATCCGCCATCTTGGATCCGCCATCTTGGATTTGGAATATCGTATCCTGAGCACGGAATATGCGCTAAAATTACCCAAAATCACTCAAAATTAAAAGATTAACATTTAAATCAAGCAAAGAGTAAAAAACAAAAATAAAAAATATGCGATAAAAGGTAGAAAAAAGTGAAATTTGAAAGTACTACAAAAAAGCCTCTTTAACTGCGGTTACCATGGAAACGCCTCCTTACTTTTTTAATTTTGGATCAAGGACGACAACAATGCATCGTTTGGTGTTTAAATCCATAATAAAGATCAGTGTAAAACTGAATAACATAAAATAAACAGAGGAAATACTTATCTCTCAAAATGAGCAAAAAGCATCCGTCAAAATGTGGTTGCCATGGCAACGTCAAATTTTCTGTGACAACATATTTTCTGCCAAAATGTTCACAGATAAATTTTAGGAAAAGTCGAGAAGTTTCAAAGCTGTAGGTAGAAAGGCTTAGAAGTTATAAACGTTCAAAGTCGGCGCAGGCACTTTCTGCCCCCCCGGTCTGAATAGGGTTAAATATGCCTTCCTGTCTGGTATTGTTTACATGGCGAACAAACAATCTTGGTCAGAAATTTTGGGACACTTTACCTTTTCCCCCACAAATTGACTTTGTCGTTACCTCCCCCTCCCCACCCCCAATACAATGTTGAATTTTGTGCATATAACCAAGCCGCAATGTCTCAACTTTGTATTTGGGGGGAGGGGGGACTAGAAAATGGAACGATAGTTTCTCTCTGAAAAATATTGTCATTGTGTATTATTTTCTTAAGTGTCCCAAGCTATTTTGTCCACGGTTGTCCGAGAGAGAATTTTGAAAGAGACAGGTCCGTCGCTTGAAAACAAGCCTTTAGCAGTATAAATAGAGAGCCGGTGGTGGCAGTAGGTGCCGCATGTGGTCATGAACGTAAGTACTATAGTTTCAGGTCACATAAAGCATACTTTTTGGGTGTTTTTTAATTCAAATTTCAAGCATCGTGTTCCGTGAACTTGTATAGTTTGTTTTTGAGTCATAAGAAGCACAAATATGGAACTGTTCCTATTACGGATGAAAAGCGGGTTGTCTATATGATGAAAGAAGTGTGTTTTTCCAGTAGCAGTGCGATTGAAAAGAAAAAAAGACCTCTAAATGTTCAAAAAATACACATTTGCGTTAGCACCGGAAGTGCCGTGTGAACAGTACTCCACTGAAATTCGACAGTGCTCACACAAATTTTAAAGCCAAACAACGGAAAATGCGCGCGTTAACTAACGTTTTCTATTGCAATATATGAGAAATAGTCTATTGAATGTAATTATATTCGAAACTCTTGAACAGTTGTTGAATTTGTAATTTTATCAACAGTGCTCCCTCATAACAAAGATGAGAAATATTTTATTTCTTGTTTACTTCAACGCTAATATGCTGGAGCACTGTTGAAAATGGAATAAAACATGCAGTACTGATACAAACTACCTCCGTAAACAATTCTTCAAACAAGATTGAAACATTTTAACTGCTTTTGTGGCTATCTTTCGGTGCACGAGCAAGAGAAAAGAAGAAAATGCTGGTGGAGTACTGTTGCGGAGCACTGTTGTCGTTACTCATAAATGATGACACATGATGTGCATGACTTTAAATCCAGTTTCAAATTTCCAGTAAGCTAGCATGTTAAATTGCGCTTCTAAGAAAACGAAACTCTTTTAATTGAAGCCTGAATTTAGGCTCATAGAGAGAAAAAATAGTGATTCTTTAACTTTTTGAGGGATTCTTACAACAAAAATCCATTTACAACCTTACCCATGTAGAGCGTTTGCTTGGTCAAATAGGCATAACATTTATTGCAAATTCATCATTTCTCTTCCTAGAGTGATATGGTTATCACTGGCCATTCGACTTTAAAAAATAAAAGAGCGATTGCATTATATCAAACCATGACCTGTTTCTGTTACAATGTCACTTACATATAACTAACCCACCCCTCCCCCCATATTTTGTTATGTCACCTTTATTTTTATAATGCTAAACATCCTAACGCACATTTAAACCAGTAGATCTCCACTTTAGTCTCAATATTTGGTTATTTTCTAGCAAAAATGAGCAATTTAAACAGGAACACATTCCGACAATGTTGGTCAGAAATTTTGGGACACTTAACCTTTTCCCCCACAAATTGACTTTGTCGTTACCTCACCCTCCCCACCCCAATACAATGTTGAGTTTTATGCATATAAACAAGCCACAATGTGTCAACTTTGTATTTGGGGGGAGGGGGGAATAGAAAATGGAACGATAGTTTCTCTCTTCGAAAAACATTGTCATTGTGTAGTATTTTCTTAAGTGTCCCAAGCTATTTTGTCCACGGTTGTAGGTGTATTGAACAAGACCAAAATGATTTTTAAACTTAACGTTTCCGTCAAAATTTTATTGCAAAAGAAATTAATTCCGTGTGTAAAAGGCATTCTAGGATACCGAATGTTACGATAATGGGAGCGTGTTGAAAACGGTCCATGAAAGCACCCACGGACTCAAAAGGCCAATTTTCGACTTATCAAAATTTTGAAAAAAGTAAAATGAAATCGAACCTTTTAAACCCATTTTCGAAAAAAAGGTCACTAAATAGGTTCTTTGGTAAAATAAAAAGAAATTCGAATTTTGCCTCTGTCCTTGAATTCTCGATATGTACAGACATCTGCTCTTAATTGTTGTTTTCCTTTATCTGAAACAGAGCTGTTTAGTTTATTAATATTAAAGTACCTGTACTGCAAGGTAAACTGAGCCAAAGTAACCTTTCCTTCATTTAGACAAACAATGCACTGAAAAGAATTTTGCGATAACGGGAGCATGTTGAAAATGGTCCATGAAAGCACCCACAGACTCAAAAGGCCAATTTTCGACTTATCAAAATTTTGAAAAAAGTAAAATGAAATCGAACCTTTTAAACCCATTTTCGAAAATAGGTCACTAAATAGGTTCTTTTGGTAAAATAAAAAGAAATTCGAAATTTTGCCTCTGTCCTTGGATTCTCGATATTTACAGACATCTGCTCTTAATTGTTTTTTTTCTTTTATCTGACAGAGCTGTTTAGTTTATTAATATTAAATTACCTGTACTACAAGGTAAACTGAGCCAAAGTAACCTTTCCTTTATTTAGACAAACAATGCACTGAAAAGAGTTGAAACTCTGACTTACAATGTGTAACATATGCCACAAATGATGGATCTAGAAGCCGCTTTGGAATCTTGTGGGCATTGCAATTACCCATAAGCTCTTTGTTCTTTTTCTTTTGTACATCTTTAATGCTTACTCATTCATCGAGAGCAAATGGGCTTGTGACACTGAATCCATTGAAAGTTGCCACCGTTCTTAAGAATGCTCAAAAACGCTAGTTGTAAGAGTCCTTATAAACGCCGTTCGTAAGAATGCTTAAAAGCGCGGATTGTAAGAGTCCTTAAAAACGCCGTTCATAAGACTGCTTAAAAATGCCGATTGTAACGTCATTCGTAAGATCGCTTTAAAATGCTAAAACGATTGAAAAGGTGATTTTAAAACTTATTATGAAAGACTAGATAATTACGAAGGTTTTAAATATTCTCATTTCAGTCTGTTAAATGGACCACTTGTTATTCTTCCGCTGGGAAGTTTCATTGAGGGAAAATTCAAAACCATGCAACATCAAATATCTCCTAAAATAGACATTCCTTTTTTGCCATTTTTGTTTCAATAAAATGTATGAACTCAATATATTTTTTAACTTCAAACTACATTTCCTATCAGCATTAGATACGGTTCCCAGTCTGTCGTCATATGAATTTAAAAATGAAATGAATTAAATGAACATCTACAATGTTTCAAATATTGTTTCGATAAAATGTACGATCTCAATACATTTTTAACTTTAAACTACATTTTCCTATTTGCATTAGAGACGGTTCCCTGTCCTCATATGAATGTAAAAATTAAATGACCATCTACAATGTTTCAAATGTTGTTTCTATAAAACGTACGACCTCAATATATTTTTTTGTTTCAAACTACATTTCCTGTCTGCATTAGAGACGGTTCTTCATCCTCATGAATTTCAAGGTTGAATAATAATAATAATAATAATAATAATAATAATAATAATAATAATCACTTTAGTTAAGTGTCAAGGTATTTAGTGCGCAAGCACTAATTGGGGACACTAAATAAAGAAACAAATATTCAAATAGAACATAACATTTTAAAAATCCCAACTGGCAGGAGGCAAACCAGTTGGCTATTTTACAAGTGTGGTCGAGGAGTTGAACTCGGGTCTGCCGTGAAACAACTCCAGCAAGTGGCCAGAGCGGGACTTGAACCCGGGACCTCTTGATTACAAGTCCGACGCCCTAACCACTCAACCACGCTGCCTCCTACAATGAATGAACAGCTACAATGTTTAAATTTGATCAGGGGTGGCTAAAAGCTTTATGAAATATAAAGTGAACAATCGAATATGACAACCCTAGCACCATGTTATCTACCTATAGCGGTTTTCAATTCAGTGTCCTAAAACTAACTTCACTTTAGCATTTACACAATACAATGAAACAAGCGGAAGGCCAAACAAATACCTGTTTGCTGGAAATTGTCTGTCTTTAACTCTTTTAACCAATCGTTGAGATGCAAAACCAAAGCTTTTGCGAATTACGTTGAACACTGAAATGAAAACCACTCAAAGAACATCACCTTTTCTTGTGAATGTTAGTTTAGATATCTATGAAATCTTAATGTGCTGTAACGTAATGAAAAAGAATTTGAAAGAATGGTTTACGAAAATAACATGGTATTAGGGTATCTACTTATATACGGGCTTTGTAATTTGAATCTTCGCTGTTATTTACTCCAGAGGTGTGCTACACTTTATTAATTTCTAAATACTGTCCCTCTTTTATGAGGGTAAAATGTGGCAACACCTCTCGATATGCCTCAATCTTGCCATCATTGGTCTTTACAATAAAGCTGTTGACAAAACAAAAATGAAAAGTTTGTTATTGTTTTATAATTTTCCATACCTTTGGATATAGTTATACGTAGAAAAAATAACATCAAATCTAACACCTAAAACGGGACTTTGAGAAAGTCTAACATGTTGTCTATTGTGTCATACATGTTGTCCATTGTTTCCCATTGATGATAATTACACTAGGTAGCTGTTGACAAGGCAAGGACCTTAGCTAATACTTGCCTCGCTACGATAGCGATGTCCTCAAGGCCTTGTAGGTACTTTCAGCGTACTATTCCTTGGCGAAAGCCATTTTTAATCGAACTTCTCAAAAGATGCCAATGCCAATGGACCAGTCGCTGGTTGCAATGACCACTTCATGACTCTAATTTCACTCGCGGATCATTTTGGTGCCACATTCAACAATCCCTGCAATTAGAATAACATACTATAGATTAAAATTTTGTAATATTTTGCCTAGAATAATTATTTCTATTTGTCATGATTTCCTGGTGTTTTCCTAGTGTTTCATTTGCGTCAATGTTTAATGTAGGTTGATTTGGTATTTTCCTTAATAATTTTTGGAGTGTTTTGTTACCTCCTTCATGGAAAAAATGCTTGGTAGCAGATATATACAGTCGAACATTACGAAGACTCTACCTTCCATACATTTTAACGGAAGGATACCTATCGCTTACGGAAAGTGACTCCTTACAAGTCGTCTCGCCAGCACATATCTTCCGCCAGTCGGCATTCATGTAAACGAGACCAACATAGGTTTGGTCTTGGCTTATTTTATCGGAAGAAATTACTAAATGTAACACTTGATGGTGATATGTACAATGAAGCTAAAGGGAGTATTTATAGTCACTCACAAGCGACGTTTTTCTAGGATGTTATTTAATAAATTGTGTCCTTAGTGGCAAAGTAAATGAAAGCCTACCTTGAAAACGTTTCTGAGTGCATTGATTTCTTCTTCTGCAAAGTCGGTCATGAAATACCGAGGCTGCCAGGTTGGCTTCCATCTCTGGAAAATTTGCAGTGCTTTGCCTATTGCCTCTGTTGTGCTGTATTGTACTACAAAGGTACCAACCACATAATAACACACACAAAACTTTGGTTTTATCAACTGAGTTGATAAGTTAATTAAATTGGCTGGTGGATAACTTAAGCTGACCGTTTTCAAGTGCTAGTATTTCATCAGAACGAATCAAGGAATTCTGCGTCGTGTGTGGTTTATATATCGAACTGCAGAGCTACGGTATTAGTTGAAACATGGTAAAGTGAAAAACAAGAATAGATTATTTAAATGCATGAATGAAAAGGTAGTGCCAATTTGGAAGATAAATTTTTTTACTCTAAATTTTTACAGCTTCTCGTGGTTTACTCCTCCGCCGACCCAGCACCACAGTTTCTTAAGAAACAAGCCCCATTTATTCACCTGATAATAAATGTTGGTACGAACACAGGAAAAACAGTGGAAGGGTGTAGTGGGTGGTCTTGTATGTGGCATCCATCAAACAGATGTCATGTCCATACTTTTGAAGGAGACGTTTTTGCTTCTCTGTTTGACAGCAGAACAGAAGAGGCTGTTCTCCATCCTGTAGTGACAGTTCGGGTTCGTCTTTGGCTTCATTATCACCCCGGCGTCCTCATCTTTCGTTGATGAATCATCCACACTGGACCTCGTTGCAGACGTTTCTCTTACCGCTTCACGTTTTCTGAATACATTCGAACCCCGCTATTTCAATGTCCCAGGGGAAATGAAAAGAAGTTCAAAACAGCGGGGTTTCGAAATAACCGGGGTAGCGTAAAATTCGTAAACAATGAATCATTTTTAATGAAATAAGGTATGCAAAGAGACATTAATTAAATAACGATGATCATACGTCAGATAAATCAGCAGATGCTGTTGCTACGAAAAATCTTTGAATGTTCTGTTGTTTTGTTATTGAATACCTTATGTCTGATCCACAACAGCTGGAATTTCTTAGTGGTAATGGGACACTGCACGTAAATCAAGCATCGTCAAGTCACCAACTACGTAATATGAGTTTAAATAAAAGGCAATAAATTTCCAGCTGTGCTCTGATGTATTCTGTTCTTGACAAGTTCAAAATAATGGGGTTGATTTTAGGTCTAGGGAAAGAAGGATCAGTTCGAAATAGCCAAGTTCGAAATAGCTGATAGTAAATGACTGAAAACATAAGGGTACATCCAAAGGAATTCGACCTGATTTTGAAATAACTGGGAATTCGTATTAGCCAAGCAGGATTGGCAAGTTTGGCCTTACTGATATGATAGTCCAAGTCTTTCCTTCGAGGATAGAGGCGTCTACGAAAAGTTGGAGGTGGCTTTTGGCTCTTGAATATTTCATTTTTTAATGTCGGGATGTCTTCTCATCTCTCCTCTCTTTCTGATGCCTTGCATTGTTAGCTGCCTTATTTTTTCAATAATTCTGTCATCTACTGCTGCCTAAAAAACGTAACAGTAAAACTGAACGATGAATTATCGTATTGTCATTCGGCAACACGAAGCAATTTATATTCTCATAGATATATCACTGGGTGCCAATGATCTCTCCTTAGCTCTCCAGAGACGTGATTCTTGTGATCTGTTGGTTGGGGTAGCTTGATGTAGAATCTTTCTTCTGTCGTAAGATCTCCATTGTTGTGAAGAACATCTCGAAGCTTTCTTGACCTGTTCTTCAATTCCCGCTCACTGTGATTTCCTTCGATAACCTAAGGCATTTAAGTAATATCTGTCAAACACATACAACACTTCAAATGTGAGAGGTCATTTCGTTATGCTGTTGTCATGGTAGAAATGACAATCTACAACAGGCCGTACTATATATCGAGTTGAAGGGACAGTATCCCGATTGATATATCGTGTTTTAAGAGTAAGGCTAGGACCTTGCTTTAAGGTTGCTCTATTACCTTGAAATAAGGAGGAAAAAACGCCAAAGACGGTAAAATAACAGCCGGTTAAAAATCACCTGTTGCAAAATCACATATGTACTTTTTCCCCAAACCATTTGTTGCATTTGCTGTCTATAGGTTCTAATTACCAAGTCTAGGTGTATATTTCGTGATATTTGGCAATATATCGTGGATATCAGGGAAACGAAAAATCAGCATATGAAAAAAATTATTGCTTGCTTTCAGTACAACAAATTAGTTAAGAAAGTAAGCAAATAAGTATTTTCAAGAAGTATGATTTACATTTTCCTTCTCAGTTTGTTCTTGCCTTCGCCTTTGGCAGCGTTTCTAAGGTCAGACCCTTGGTGACAACACAATACGTTTTCCGCCACTATGATGAACGGAATGCCATCAAACGGAATTTCAATGCCAGACTTTATGTTTTGTGGTCTCTGAAAATAGACTTCTATTTTTTGAGCAACTTCTCCAGTCTGTGTAGAATGAAAAATATAAAGGAGTCTTTCATGCAATGTAGTTATTCAAAGTTTATAAGCATGAGACAACAAGAGCAAAAAACTAAAAACAGTTCAGTTGTTGTCCGTACTCAACTGTGTGCTACAGCATATCGAAACTCGAAAAGAATATGACATGAAGAGAATGGCAAGGCAGATGGGCAGCGTATTTCTTCGACAAGAAATGCATGTCAACATGCCTTAAATGCTGCGTGACCAGTATGAAGTCATGCAACAGCTAATTTTGAGGGGGCAAAACATATTTTTGGCCAGATGCATTAACTAGAAAAAAAATTTAAAAACGAAGGGATGAAGGCATAACATCCACATTAATACTCTCGCCTCCACTGAAGTAAAACGTACCCTTTGCTGGCCCTCCCCCCTCCCCTACCTTACTCACACGGCACCACAATGGTAGCCTTCAACTCAATCTTTTATAATTATTGCGATAAATAAAGTGTAGATCTCTCCGGCAGAAATAACCTTAACGTGCATAAGAAACTTACAGCCCGTGTGTAATTGGACTTTTTCTCTTTTTTCAATACTATTATCATTTACCTACCGGCTAACAAAGCTCAAAAATACAATGTGCTCAGCGAGAAGTAGCATATAAAAAGGTCATTACACGGAGTGACAATTGGATGCACATTTCAGAGGTTGGAGAGAAAACAGAGTGCTTTGTGCTGTCAGGAGCACATACCCACCTGAAATTACAAGAAATGAAACCCCCTTACTTTTGGTATAGAGTGTCAGGTTACTGACAGAATATATTGGGTAAATAACAAGTAGCTGATCTGAGATCAGGTGACAACAATACATGCAGATTTTATTAAACGTACTGTTCTATCACAAAGAAAATATATGACAAAAACCAACAGTGTTTTTATTAATAAATTAATCTCAACTAGTATTTCTATACAGTGACTCTAACCTAGTCTAAGGTTAGAATGAATGAAATTAACGCCTGAGCTTACAACACTCTCTGTTTCCGTAGTGGTATCGAAGTCATCACAAGATTTTTCCTCTTTCTACCTGAGCTTGCAACACTCTGAACACTCTCTGTTTCTGTGGTAGTATCTAGGTCATCATCTACAACATGATGATCATGATCTGCTTCTACATTAGTCATAGTGTTATGTTTAGCGCATTTAACCTTATCCAAGAAACTGCATTCTTCAAAAAATTTCCACTTTGAAAGGTAAACATCTTTCACACCAGAGTCAGTTCCCCCACTCTTCTTGATTTTACGCACCTCATCACGGTAAAATGTTCGTAAACTCTGTATTTTTGCTAAAAAAATAAATGAGTAGACTTAACTTGACACTTGACTGTGATAAATATTGCTCTTCAGAATGACAAAGAATCGACTTACATATGTAAGCTTATGTAATTTTTGATCATAGATATCAAAATTTCATTTTGTCATAAGGAATATTTGTTTGAGAGTGTATTTAGCTTAAAAAACAAATAAAAACATTAGCCTTACTTTTAATGGTGGGAAGATCTACGTCTAGCCAATCTGCTCTTAGTATGGCAAGAATCTCTTCATATTCCTTCTTTTTTGTCTTACGGTTCTTGTAGTTCTCGCTGTGACTATTCGACAAACTTTCCCTAGCTCGCAATGCCTCTCGTAACAAGGAAACAAGCGCATCTGTCCATCTACAGGCTGTACTCATGGAAGCTGCCATGTTGGATGCACAAATATTAGGGACTGGGTTCTACAGATGACGTCAATATTTTATGTTGCGTCTTGTCCACACAGACAATTATCGGTATGTGGCAATTTTTATTTGCCAGCTTTTCAGCAAATACAGTTGTCACATAAAAATTGGTCGTTTTTATCATCTACATTGGCAAATAAAAATTACTCGTGAAGACAGGGCTTTAGTCAAGACTATATACTGTACAGTTGATACTTACTGATGTTTTCTCCTTCAAAAAGACACATTTTTACGATTACCTTTTTGCTTAATTTTCTGAATGGCAGTTTGATCTTGTATAATTATATTGGTAGTTTCATAACTGACATGTTAAAGTGAACATATAAGAAACATATTCAAAGTGAATACAATTATTTGGTTCACACATTAACATTAACCATTATCTCAACTCGCACCAAACAAGCATGAAAGAGGTCATTAACAATGGGTTGATCTAAGATTTTTTTCTCAGGGTAATCCTGATGAAAATCTCTTCAAAAACTATTTGAACAGTCTACTTTTACTTCCTTGTGTGAATCGTACCTCATTCTTGGAGCCAGACCCTGGGAATGGTAAAACCCAGATTAACTATGAACACCAATTTTCTGAGATGTTCACATTTGGTTACAACAAATCAGATGAGAACTTAACTGACACCTAACAACATGCAATTACGAGGTTGTTAATGTTTTGTTTTTGTAGGGGTGACTCCTTCCAAATCTCTTCAAAACCATACACAGTAAAAGAGGTGTGAATGAAAAACAATTCATTAAGTGAAATATATGCAGCTGGTGTCCATTTTTTTCTTATATCCTTCTCAATAATTACTCAAGTATCAAACTAAACTAACAATGAATACATAGCATTGAGTTTAATACCACTGTATCTGTACTTTTTGGTTCTCTTTTTTGGCAGTTATCCATAAGAAAAACTAATAAATACTGTTTTCTGCTTTTCGCTCTCCTTGTAGCCCATATTTAAAACAAAATGCACAAAGAATAACATAAGGGGGTGTCACCTTTCAGGAAAATTGGCCTGTATCTTACAATGAAGAATTGACTCATCAAAATTGTCCTTCTCAGTGTGGACAAGGATCTGGGTGGGACTGCATGTGATCCTAAGAAATAAGTGGCATATCAGACCATTTAATTTTTTTAGGAGAATTTGTGCCATTTTTTTAACCTGAACTCTTTTTTGGGGGCTAAATGCAGATGCATGAATTTTCTTTCACTATAGTTTGCAAGATAATGCTTTTAATTTTTTTTCTCTGCAAAAGCTTTGCAGGAGCTATATTTCTTCAAAATTCAAAATGGCTGAAACAATATTCTGCCTAAATAATGATTATGCTTTCATTAAACCAGTATATACTTATATAGAAATGAGTTCTTTGAAATTATTACGCATTTTTAGCACAGCATCACTGGGATCTGCATCACTAATTTGGTTTTCTTGATGGTCAGCTCAAGAATCTCTCTGATGGTTGCAAGATTTCCTTTGGAGATCTTTTTGTAAGTTCCATCACCAGTTGCTTGTGCAGGGTTTCGTGATTGTGATCGTGTTTGTCTGTCTGGCGTGCCACTGTTGATGCCCTTTTCTTTTTACTGTTGTAGTTTGTGGTATTATAAATTATTGTTTGCCTCATGTAAAAGAGAACAGTTCCCTGTTGTTACAAAAGAAATCAAAGATAAGTAATGGTGGGATGGTTAAAAAATGGCAGTATAAATGTATTTATTTTTAATTGGCAAGATTGCACTTGGTTTATTTTTTATCAATGTTGCTTTTATATCAAACTCACCAAGATTACACAGGGTGGCCTCTTAATAGATGTACGACCATATTTGAAATTCTATCACAACTACCTCAGTAATGTTATTTGTCTTGTTGCATAAACCTGGACAGGTTTTGTCAAACAAATATCATATCTATGACATCAATTCTATCAATTGGCATGTCAATGCTAAAAGAAGTCAAACAAATGGTTAAAATGTCTGTTTTATCAATTACACAAAAATATATAATATAAAATTGACTTCAATCAACTTTTTTGTTAGCTTCAAAATATTTATGGTAGGGAACATTCCAATTTCTTATGTTGTTGATTAAATAGAATTTTTACAGGTTTTTAATGAACCACCTAAAATCTACATAAATTTAAAGTTGTTGATTTATCTTACCACATCTTCTAAAAAATCAAACCTTTTTCCTTAATCCAAATTCTTCTGAGCTTCTGAAGAGATCTTGCAAGTCTGCACAACTTAAGTTATGAAAATGTTCCCATTCTACTACCTATTGCAGCAAAAGATTAGGATAAGTTGCTAATTTTATCCCCATCACTGTTAATAAATTCGGTATAATATTCATTGTTTGTTGTTTGTAAATGCCTTAACTAATACTACTGATGAAGAGTTTATACTTGAATATGATTTTGGACTTTTTCTCATTTATTTTTTGTTTTATTTTATTAAGCTTTGCAAGACTTGACAAACAGCTTGTGCCAAGACCCTGGTTAGTGGTCCATCCGGGATTTGAACCTGCGACCTCCTGGTCTACGGCCAGGTACCCAAGCTCAGTTAGATAGCTAACTCGGCTAACTAGGAGGTGATTAGTGACCGAATTTTCCTTTCATTTATTGACAGAAATACTTTCATTTTTATGTTCCAAAAAATTAAACACTGCACAACCTGTAGGTCTTTCAAATTAGAATCATCATAATAACTCGTGACTAAAAGTTTCAAAACAAGGTGCTAAGGTGCTCAATGCTTTCACACGTGCACGAATGCAGCTTTGCGCGCTAAACACGAAAACACATGCTCAAGAGTTTCGCACTTAATTTGCCTTTTGGTCTCTCAGAAAGGATAAAATACACATTTGTTCAGTAAACTCTTTGTCACGGCATATTCACTGCTGGCAACTTTGGGTGACTGACGAAAACTTGTTGGTAAACCTACCTGTCATGCAGAGATGGCACATGTAAATATGTCAATCTGATTGGCTAACTATTTTTGGCAGGCAACCGAAACAACTCTATTGGCCATTTGAGTAAATTGTTCAGTGTGATTGGCTAAGTATTTTGAGACTTTGGTTCTGCTGCCTCCAATTTTTGCAGGACCTGTGGGATGAGACTGAAGCAAGGAAAAGCATAGTTATATTGTGTGCCCCAGTCAAAAGTGAAAGCATCTACCCCAATAGCATTAGGATCAGGGGTCCAAGATACATAACGACTTAACTTTAACTGATGGTTAAGCCGAGACACAAACAAGTCAACGTCAGGTTTGCCAAATAAGGTAAAAATGTCTGTCAATATTTGTGGATCAAGTTTTCACTCTTACACCACAGCCAAATCTCCCTAGCAATGTTATTGCAAGGGACTGAGTGAGATCCACCCATATTCCTCAAAAATGATACTGCAGTTGTATTATCAGACAGTACTTTAATATGACAATGATGTTCTCTTGAACATAAAGCCTTGAGGCCCCAAAAAACAGCTAGAAGTTCTAGAGCATTAATATGCAACTAAGCTTCTTCAGGGGACCATCTGCCACCTGTCGAAAGTCCGTCTGAGACAGCTCCCCACCCCTGGGTCGAGGAATCTGTTCTGAGTTCCCGTGTGATTTTCCCATGAGTAATCTTCCTTTTGGATGTTTGAGCATGGTGGATCCACCAGACAATGTCATTTTTAGCTGTCTCTGATAATATCATATTGCTTTCAAAATTCCAGCCAGAATTTTTTCAGAGCTATGGATTTTGCGATCTCAAGCTGCCTGTAAAAAAGTCTGGCATACTCTACACCAGGAAAGAAAGAAACCAAAATGCCCTCTAATCGAGCTACAAATCTAATGGGTACTATGGTACATTGCAAGACCTTGTTGGCTGGATATATAGCGGAGCACTTGCCAGGCCGAAGGCCTGGCTGCGCAGCTCCATACTCATAGAACCTGTGCCGTGATTTTTCATGGTCATGGCTAGCAGAATGTTTTGCGGGCGAGTGTTTGCCCGCCCGCCCACCGTGTTGGAACAACATCCGGGATCTTGAAAGCAAGGCTTTGTTTTTCGCGCGGCCACACAGCCGTGAGCTCGGTACACACTTTAGTTGTTTTGATGTGTCTAGCGGAGAATTAAAATCGTTATTTTCCTGCATTTTTTTGCGGTTTGCTACTCAAGACAGGGATACTAATTAAGGTATACTCAGAAGCCGCTTTAGTGGAAAAAGACTAGCTTCCAGGGATAAAATCTTGCTTCGAGGAACTTCATGTATTACGTTTTTATCAATGCGGGAGATGTTTGTTTTTTACGGATTTCAGAACCAGAAGTGGAGATTTGAATTTCAAAGCAAGTGAGGGACTTAAAGGTAAAACAGATTACAGTTTTCGATGAGAATTTATGTTGATATCAATCTGTGAGTGACTTTTTATTAGTGTTATTGTTAGTTTTGGAGAATTGATTTTAAAACGTGCTTAAATTCAGTTTATCGATCTCTTGAATTTCATTGAAGAAAGCTTGAACTCAATGAGCTATAATTAAATGGTACGCGTTTTGCTTTTAAACGTAAACTAATGGAGATTTGAATAAAGTTTTTCGAAACAAGATTGTGTTGTCCATTTTTATGTGTTTGTTCATTCATTAGATAGATTGAAAAGCGATTTTAAACAAAACAAGACTGATTTTATAGTACAGTTCTATCTTCACTCGCATCCCCTTATGCAAATATGTTTGTGTATTTTTGCAATTTTTGATTTTCAAATCAGTTTCTCGGGCAATTTTTGACAAACATAAACTGTATTTTATTCGGAAACTAGTGGTACTAGTTATTCTAGACAGAAAAAAGTTGTTTTTATGAACTTTTGTACGGTCTATAAAAATGTACTGTGCAGACGGTCGCGTAATACTGTTTTTGGGAATTGCTAAAATTGAAAAATCTTGAACTCAATGAGCTATAAGCTTAATTAAATGGTACGCGTTTTGCTTTTAAACATAAACTAATGGAGATTTGAGTAAATTTTTTCGAAAGAGGGTTGTTGTCCATTTTTATGTGTTTGTTCATTCATTAGATAGATTGAAAAGCAATTTTATGTAAACAAAACAAGACTTTGATTTTATAGTACAGTTCTATCTTCACTCGCATCGCCTTATGCAAATATGTTTGTGTATTTTTGCAATTTTTGATTTTCAAACCAGTTTCTCGAGCAATTTTTGACAAACATAAACTGTATTTTATTCGGAAACTAGTGGTTCTAGTTATTCTAGACAGAGAAAAGTTGTTTTTGTGAACTTTTGTACGGTCTATAAAAATGTGCTGTGCAGACGGTCACGTAATACTGTTTTTGAGAATTGCTATAATTGAAAATAGCCCATTCGTCAATCTTAATTTTTGTGCTTCCAACCTTTCACCTTAGTTAAGTTTCACCTTAGTTAAGCTTGTTCGAAGTGCAATGCTGTTAGGCTTGGGCTATGTATATATATTAGATTTATCTACCTTATTATAGGAAATTAACGCTCCTGTAAATTAAGGTCTTTGAAATTAATGCGACTTAAATTAATGCGAATTGAAGAGAAAATTTCTTTGGAATAAAAGAAATTAACGCGAGAGAAGGAACAAATTTTTAAAATGAAGAAAATTAACACGATTATTGATGTCTCTAAAGATATTTTGGCTGACTGTGTAGTACAAGAAAAAAACGGATGCCCAAGAACCGCTCTTCTGAAAGCAAGAATGAACTGGAAATATTGCACATGATATATCTTTAAGGCTTTTACATTGTAAAAAATTGAAAATTAGTGTGCAGAAAGAGGTTATTGTTTCCTAGTTGTTATTATGTGTTCGGACGGTATCCAGAATTTGGGGTGAAATTAAGGTCTTGGAAATTAACGCTCCACTTAAATAATGTCGCGGAAATTAACGCTCACAAAAATTAACGCGACTTAAATTAACGCGAATTTTGAGAATTCGCGTTAATTTCATGGAGCGTTAATTTCCTATAATAAGGTAAGTTGGGGCAAAAGTACAAGTCCAGATGTCATCACCAGGTTTACTTCACATGGTACTGAATGGTGTGTTACCATAAAAAAAACCGCAAGTTTGATCAGTTTGAATTTTTTAGCTGACTGTCTGTATATTAAAGTGTAAACTAGGAGGTGATTAAAATCTGGGATTAGCTATTTGAAAATAGTTCCATCAGTTTGAACTTTTTGGTTGACTGTCTGTATATTTAAGGTATGAACTAGGAGGCGTCCACAATTTTGGGTTTCATAATTAATCAGGGACACAGTGATAATATTAGCAATCATAATGATAACAATAACGGTAACAATAATAGTAGGAGTAAAAATGATGACAATAATGATGACAAAAATGGTAACAATAATAAAAGCAGTAATAACAATGATAATAATAATGATAACAATGAGTAATGGTAATTGGACTGAGTGGATCACAATTCATAGAGTAATCCGGTGAGTAGTAGTAAAAATAATAATGATAACAATATTGGTAACAATAATGGTAACAATAATAATAGTAGCAATAATAATGGTAACAATAATGATAGCAATAATGGTAACAATAATAATAGTAGCAATAATTACAACAACAATGATAATAATAATAATAATAATAATAATAGTACCAATAATAATGGAAACAATAATAATGGTAACAATAATGGTAATAATAATGGTAACAATAATAATGGTAATGATAATAATGGTAACAATAATAATAGTAGCAACAACAATGACAACAACAATGGTAACAATAGTAATAGTAGCAATAACAATGGTAACAATAATAATGGTAACAATGATAATAGTAGCAATAATAATGTTAGTATGACCAGTTTGAACGTTTTGACTGACTGTCTGTATATTTGAGGTATAAAATAGGAGGTGATTAAAATTTTGGGGTAAACTATTTGAAAATAGTTTGATCAGTTTGATCTTTTTGGCTGACTGTCTGTATATTTAAGGTATAAACTAGGAGGTGATTTTAATTTGGGGTCAATTATTTGGAAATAGTTTTATAGTTATATATAGCCAGAGCATTAACAGAAATCTTGGGATGATTCTCTGTATACTAAAGGATTGGGGTTTAGCTCGAACAGGGGCACCAAGGGAATGGGGGCACGACATGAAAGGCAATATAATAGGAATGGGTTATAATAGGAGTGGGGGTATAGAAACAGGGCTATGAAGGGAATAGGGGTATAATTAAATGGGTGTACAACAAAAAGGGAATGTGTGTATAATAGGAAAGGGGGTATAACAGGAATGGGGGATATGCTAGGGACAGGGGTATAGTAGGTATGATGGTATGAAGGGAATGGGTCTGTATGATAGAAATGTGGGCAAGACTGGGGTATAGTAGGAATGGGGGTATGTTGGGAATGAAGTTATGATTAGAATTGGGAATGGGAATGGGAATAATGGGAAGGGCAGTATAATAGCAAGTAATAGGGGAATGTGATGGAAATGGCGGTATGAAGGGAATGAAACAATAGGAATGGGGGTATAATAGGTATGGGGGAATAAAAAAGGGGTATATAGGAATGGGTGTATAATAGGAATATAAGTTTTTAAAAAGGATGGGGGCCATAATAGGAATGGGGGATATGTCTGAAATGGGTGTAGTAGGCATAGGGGTATGACGGGAAATGGGTTAGTATGTTAGGAATGGGGGTAAGGTTGGGGTATAGTAGGACTGGGGGTATGTTGGGAATGAGATTATGATTAGAATTGGGATACGAAAGGATTGGGGGCATAATGGGAATGACAGCATAATAATTTGTAGTAGGGGATTGTGATGGGGCCACAATAACACTGTGGCAGCCCCGACAACGAAAAATGTGCTTTTTATATCTTATATAAACCACACACTCAGGAGTAAATGTAGGACACGATATGACTGGGTGCACAACACAAGCGAGACTTCAACGGGAAAAGGAAGCATGATGGGAGCGAAAACCTTGGGATAATTGTCAGTATACTAAAAGATTGGAGTTTAAGTTGAATAGGGGTATTAGGGGAATGGGGGTATGATATGAAAGACGATGTAATAGGAAAACACTCAGGGATAAAAGTGGGATATGATGCGATTGGGTGTATAACAGAAATTAGATTTTAATGGGAAAAGGACTGGGGGCATGTTGGGAACAAGGCCCTAACTGGAATCTGGGTATAAAGGTTCGGGAATGGTAGCACACCAGTTTGTAACAGGGGATTGTGATGGGATTGGGAGTATGATGGGAATGGCGGTATGAAAGGAATGGGACATAATAGGAAAGGGGGTATATAAGGTATGGCAGTATGAATGGAATAGGATTATAATGGGAATGGCATTATAATAGGAATTGGGGTATGATTGGAATATTATAAATGGGGGTATAATAGGAATGGGGTATAATAGGAATGGGGTGTGAAAGGAATGGGGTATGAATGGAATGGAGTGTAATAGGACTGGGGGGTATGATGGAAATGGTGGTATATTAGGAATGGAGTATAGTAGGTAAAGGTTATAATAGGAATAGTATAATTACAGAAAACTACTTTCATGTGTAAATTAGGGGTTGACAAAAATTTGTCTTGACGTAAACCAGTCTTGATATAAAATCTTTTACTTCCAATAACTTACTTAAAGTGAGCTACAAGCGTATATGCGGGATATGATGGGAATTTTAGTAAGACAGAAGTAAGGTAAATATTTGATCAGTTTGAACTTTTGGTTGACTATCTGTATATTCAAGGTATAATTTTGGAGGTGATTACAACCTGATGTCAACTATTTGAATATAGTTCGATCAGTTTGAAATTTTTGGCTGACTATCTGTATATTTAAGGTGTAAACTAGGAGGTGATTATAATTTGGGGTCAACTATTCGAATATAGTTGTATAGTTATAAATAGTCTGAGTATGAATGAAAATTTTGGGATGATTGGGGTTTAAGGGGATGGGGGTATGATGTGAAAGGCAATATAATAGGAATGGGTTATAATAGGAGTAGGGTTATAGGAATAGGGGTATGAAGGGATTAGGGATATAATAGAAATGGTTTTAAACAGAAAGGGGATAGGTGTATAATGTGTGGTTCCAGAAAATATCCATACCCCCCACGGAGGATTTTTTCAATTTGACCCCCCACCCCCCACGAATTTCCGTTCCAGAGGGTCTCGCCGGACACCCCCCACCCCTTCGGAAATTCCTCGATTTTGCCACATGGTCCCCATACCCCCTGGAACATTCCATAAACGAATAAATGCAAAAATTAAGTTATTTCTTTTTATTCTATCACCTTGCTCCTTTTATAAATCTCCAGCCGTTAAGTGTACACATAGATTTTAAAAAACGTATTAATCGCAGAATAAATATTTTCTTACGGTAAACTTTTAAATATGAACATTCAATTTGCCCGCATCACATTCAATACTAATTTTTATCGTGCTTTGAAAATATATCGAAAAAAAACATATTTGTGACCCTCCATACGAAAACACGTCTTATCAAACATTGTAATTTAGTGAAACCGGGTTTCAAAAGGGTTTCCAAAGGGTTTCAAACCCCCTGAAACCGGGTTTCCAACGGGTTTCCAACGGGTTTCCAAAGGGTTTCTAAAGGGTTTCCAAAGGGTTTCCAAAGGGTTTCGAACGGGTTTCCAAAGGGTTTCCAACGGGTTTCCAAAGGGTTTCCAACGGGTTTCCAAAGGGTTTCCAACGGGTTTCCAAAGGGTTTCTAAAGGGTTTCCAAAGGGTTTCCAAAGGGTTTCTAAAGCGTTTCTAAAGTGTCTAAGCGCTTCCGAAAGGGTTTGCAAACTCGTCGTACCGTTTAATCAGCCTTGCTTTTGTATCATATCGTTGAAAACTATAACTAAGAAGACGCAATGAAAATTACCTGCAACATGTTGTTCCAACTAATTTCTGTGTAAAAATATCGAAGCCCATTTATGTTCACGTCAGCGTTAAAACTTAAAAAAATCGCGGCGTGTCTCTCTCGGACAGATGAAACTCACGCAAGATCATAAAATTTACGGCCGGGTGAGCGCGAACGCATCAGGTTTCTGAATTAATTTGTGAGCCGAAAAATATTTTTAGCATGCTATTTTGATGTTTATACTCTAAATTAAAATTGCTACCTTAAAGAAAAAATGCATCAGCTACATTCCTGGTTGCGAAATGTAATGATAATCTGAAGATAATAATCCCAGGACTGGTGTACTCTGTTTTCTCTGGTTTGCGTGACCGTAACCTAAACACACCATGGCGCGTTCGATTCTGAACCGAGATACAACGTTCATAAATAGCTGCTTGCAAATTGGTTCGAATAGAGACGTTGTGATTTTGATTGCAGCGATATTTTTTTACAGCCTTTGATTTTTGACCTTTTCACAAAGTTTTCTTTTCAACTCCGTATCTTTTGTTTACTATATTACAGTAAACCGGAATAGTCAATGAAATGAACTGGCCCGCCTCCGCCGCGCGTACCTTATGGTTTATAACGAAAACTTCTAAACAAATTGCCCCTAGTGGAAATACAAGCCAGACAAATGTAACAAGCATAACCTACAGTTCGTCGAAATCTGTTAAAAACTGTTTCTAAACCCGCCGTTTTCAAACTCACGCAAAATCGAAAAATTATCGGCCGGATGAGCGCGAAGGCATGAAGTTTCAGGATTAATTTGCGGGCCGTAAAATATTTTTAGCACGCTATTTTGATGTTTACTCAAATCAAAACCGACTTGTGAAATGAAAAAGCCTAGTTATTCGCGGGCGGTCACGTTACGAACTTTGTAATATGCGTTGTTTACAAACACCTCATGAATTAAGTTTTAAGTTTTTTTTTGCTCCTTGGCCATCATCACTTTCATAACATTCGATTATCGATACACGTTTTATTCAAGACTTAAGTTTTATTCAACAAAATAAACCAAGTTTTATTCAACAAGTTTCCCGAAAATGTTTCGATCTTTGACCGTATGCAAATATTCGATTTGAGCGCTTTTTCAAGTCCAAAGATATCTCCCGCGGGAATTCTTGGTTTTCACTGTCACGCCATAAAATTTTAAAATGGTCTAAAATCGAAACGAATTAGCGAAGGAAGCCAATAATTTGTAATGTTATAAATGAGTAACAAATAAACAACTTCGCGAAGTCTCAGATCTGTGCAATATTCCGTTGTTGAATTATTCGCCGAAGCGTTCGACTCAAATTTACAGAGCTTTGTATGGAAACGCCATCCCGGAGGGACACCAATATATAATGTTTTAGAATCGAAACTATTTAGTGAAAGAAGCCAATAATTTGTAATGTTATAAAAGAGTAACAAATAAAAAACTTCGCTAAGTCTCAGATCTGTACAGTATCCCGTTGTTGAATTATTCGCCGAAGCACTCGACTCAAATTTACAGAGCTTTGTATGGAAACGCCATCTTGGTGCCCCTCCGAGGGGCACCAAGATGGCCGCCGGAAATCAATAAAAACATCTGGACTTCACTTTCGCTCTGAAAGCGATTACTTTTCTCTCGTGAACTACTATTCATTCGCATAAACTGCATTCCTAATACTTTAACTGCCCAAAGTGCCAAAAATCACGAGGAGGGGCCCTTGTTTCATAGGAAAAAGCTTTGTCACGGACGCCATGTTGGTGTCACGTGGGGTGAAAAGTCAGAAATTCAAAATGCTGTATTTTCAAAACGAAAGACGCTACCGGGTTGGATACTTGTGAAAAGATTTATTTTTAAGTCATCTTCAACCTGGTGGACATATAAATTCAGAAGGCATTACAATTTATGATTTTCGAATTTGATGACGTCACGTGAAAACCAAGAATACGCTGTCGGCTCATTCCTTAAGTCTGTGAGATTATTTCCCGCTGGAAAAAAGCGGGAGAACTTTCCTCTTTCACAACCCTCATCTTTATTCCACTATGTTCCTTTTTCCGGGAAAAATCATTTGATAAGATACACGTTATTCACGTGATGAATTTATTTGTCGATGAAAGTAAAAACGCAAAGAAACGAAATTTGATACTCGTGCCTTTCTGACTACGTGACATGACTTGTGATTTAAGCGTGCGACGAAGAATTTGAAAGAAAGCAAGATTTGACACATGCCGAAAAAACTCACAAGTTCAAAGCTACTGATATCATAATTAATGACTTCCTTCAAAGGCAGAGTATTTTACTTTTTCAATTGTAACTTTATATGCGTTGTGGAATCCACGATATTCAATGCAAATCAATGCGGCCGCGCCGACAAATTGGCGCCCGCTTCTATGTTTACTAAAATGAAAATTTGCTCGCAATAAAGTAAACGAGAAATACTCGGCACATCGTGGAAATTTTCATCACTACAGATTGTGCTT
The DNA here is from genome assembly GCA_022457155.1 of Cladopsammia gracilis. Lineage (NCBI taxonomy): Eukaryota > Metazoa > Cnidaria > Anthozoa > Scleractinia > Dendrophylliidae > Cladopsammia > Cladopsammia gracilis. Next base: position 298,574 of record JAJGOT010000122.1, read on the forward strand.
TTACCTCCAAAGATAAATAATAGTGGGAAAAGCGTCACCTACTCCGAATGGCAGTGTTATAATCTATGACGAGCGAGATGTTTATAAAGTCATTGCGGTACGCATTGTCGAAATGGTTGCATGGCAAGCGAACGCAGACGATTCATACGGCTGTTGTTTCTCTCCGGCGAAAACAAATTGATTTGTTTCACTCTCAAAAGACTTAGATTTTCAATACGGTGTCAGCGGTTTTGGTTGTTTACGTTTGCAACATAATCAAATGCATCGATAGCGCAAGTGTTTTAACAGAAAGCGAAACCATTCAAATGAATTAACAACAGCCCTAATTTAAAAGACGAAAAATGTAGGAAAGCAACGCCGAATTTCTCTTTCAGCGGTCGCACGGTGATTTAAAGCGTGATTCAAATAGCCACGAAAACGTTGCAAGGATTGTTAAAGTGTTAGCAAAGCGAGATATACACAGATTTTTACAAAGCGTTTCCAAAGGGTTTCGAACGGGTTTCCAAAGGGTTTCGAACGGGTTTCCAAAGGGTTTCCAACGGGTTTCCAAAGGGTTTCCAACGGGTTTCCAAAGGGTTTCTAAAGGGTTTCTAAAGGGTTTCCAAAGTGTTTCCAAAGGGTTTCCAAAGGGTTTCTAAAGGGTTTCCAACGGGTTTCCAAAGGGTTTCAAACCCCCCGAAACCGGGTTTCCAAAGGGTTTCTAAGTGACCTCAAACCCCCCAAAAAACGCTTTTGTTGATAAGACGTGTTTTCCTATGGAGGGTCACATTTGTTAGGTTCAGAATAAACTTGTTGGGCTATGAGGCGTCAGAGCTGTGTGATAAACTTTCAGAATTTTCCCTAAAATGAACACGGAAAAGTCTAGGCAATATGCAAATACGACCTGTTAATATTGAAGTGTTAATTAACAAGCAAACAAAACCTAAAATGTATCTCATAAAAGCTCATCATTAGATTCAATCATTAAAGGAGACTTTCACTCAGGAATAAAAAAAAGACTGAAGGTAAGGCGTTTAAACAATTTCCAGATGTTTTACACGGTTGACTTTTTAATTTATGCATTGTCAACACAACATATCAAATTACTCTACCCGCGCGCTAATTAGATTTATGCGCACACAATTTTAACTTTATAGACAAACTTCTAAAAATTTTTTTTTTTTTTTTTAATATATATTTTATTAGTTTCCAAGTACAGACGTTTACAATGTTTTATGGTTGAAAGACAACAACAACAACAAAAATACATCACAATAAAGACAATAATAATCCTCCTTAACTAAAGCAAAATAATAATAAAAATAAAAAGTACATACAATATACATATATAAAAAAAAGGTAAATTTTTCCTCAATATCGCTTTACAGGTTATATAAAAAAACAGTAAAAAAAAAAGAAAGGGAGCAAAAATTGGTATACATAGATGAAAGAAGGTGGAAGTTTTTACATGGTTTTCTATTTAGGAAGTACGTCAAGACTTGGTGTTACGGTGTTATAAAGCGAGAAGAAAGAAGAGAAGTTTTCTATTTTTGGTAAATTATTGCGCATTTTGCATACCCAGATAAAGAATCTGGCAACCAAGAGATAAAAGTTTTGATGCTCCCAATGCAACTCATCTGGCTTTAAACCTAATACTAAAGATGGCGATAAACTGAGTGTATTTGAAGCTTCTGTGCGATTAGCTAACCATTGTTTAAAGTCTTGCCAAAAAAGAGTGGTTTCGCTACAGGTCCAGAAAAGATGAATAAGAGTCTCCTTCTCGTTTTGGCAAAAAGTGCACTGCTCGTTATCCTTTATTTTTATTTTGGTTAAAAAAGTGTTAGTCGCTAATCTCCTATGCAGTAATTTAAATTGGAAGATGATTAATTTTGAAATCCTTGTACACAAGAACGGAGTTTTGTAAACTACCTTCCAATTAATACTTTCGTCTCTTTCAAGCATGCAATCCGCGGTCCATTTACTTTGGTTATCAATGGGGCTCTTCTGTTTTTTGTCAACAAGGAGTTTGTAAACTAGTCTACTAGGTTTGCTCATCTTTAAAAAAGTATCAATGAAATTTTCATATTTGGTGTTACCATAGTGGTTGTTTACATCATATGTTTTCAATAGTGATTTAATGGCTGATATAACGCCGTGGAAAGTTAGAAAGTTTGTTTTGATGTTATAACGTTCTGTAAAATTGGAAAAGGAAAGGCAGTTTGTCTCGTTTCTAATCAAATGACATACATTTTTGACTCCCTTTAAATACCATGATGTATAGTAAATTGGTCTATTTCCGACACGTATAAGAGAATTTTGCCACAGACTTTGTGCCTTAAACTGTTCAATGGAGGAGATGCTATCTTCATATTTAATATCTGTGAATGTTTGTAGTATTTCCAAAGTAAAGGGATCTGATATCTTGATGTATTTTGCCAGATCTTTTTTACTAAGGTTGCCTCAAAAGATAACTTCACCACCAAAAGGTCTTAATTGTAAATCAAACAAAAGTTTCCATTTCCCATGGTTTTCTGTATCAAGGTATTTTTTTATCCAGCTTAATTTGAGAGCTTTGTTAAAACGTTTTATATCGATCATCCTTAGCCCTCCATTTTCGTAGTCACTGATCATTATATCACGCTTTATTTTGTCACCCTTGCCATCCCATAAGAAATTAAAAAGGATATTATTTATCTCTCCTATAGCGTTGTGGTTTGTTGGCAGAGGTGACAAAATGTAAACAAGTTGCGATACAATTAAGCTTTTTAACACAGTGATTTTACCAAGCAAACTTAGACGCCGCAGTTCCCAGCAGCTTAAACTATTTCTAACTTTAGTTAATCTCTCGCTATAGTTAGCTTCTACAGTAATTTCAGGGTTGGTCGAAAGCCATACTCCCAGTGCTTTAACTCTATCTTTGACCCATTTAAAACCTTTTTCAGGGCAGAATTCTACTTCTTTTCCGACGTTGGCGCCGATCCACATCAGTTCTGTTTTTTTGTTATTTAAGCATAGGCCTGAAATTTTACTAAAAAGGTCTAAGACTTGTAAAGAATTTGTAAACGAGTCCCTCGATCCATCTAAAATTAGGGTAGTGTCATCTGCATATTGGCTGATATTGATTTCTTGTTCATCAATTGTTATGCCCTTGATATTTTTTTTTTCTGATTGCCTCAGCTAACACTTCTACACATAAAATAAAAAGATATGGAGAGAGAGGGCAGCCTTGCCTAACTCCCCTTTCAAGTTTAAAGAAGTTACCAGACCAGCCGTTATTTAGGATGCAGCTTTCTATGTTATGATAAAAAAGTTGAATCCAGTTTATAGCGTCTGGGCCAAAATCGTAATGACGAAGAGTCTTTTGCAAGAAAGGCCACTCTACCGTGTCAAAAGCTTTTTCAAAGTCAAGGAAAAGAAGGAGACCAGGAATGTTTTTTTCTGCTGTATATTTTATAATACCATCGATGAGTCTAATATTCTCTCCAGTGAATCTACCTTTAAGAAAACCGGTTTGGTCATTGTCGATTAATTTCGGAAGAACCTGTTTAAGGCGGTTTGCGATCGCTTTGGCTGCTATTTTATAATCACAGTTTAATAAAGATATTGGTCGCCAGTTTTTGATAAAGTGCGGTTCAGCATCTTTCTTTGGAATGAACTTGATAATACCACGCCTTTGGGTAATTGACATCTGTCCCGTTTGATGTGCATAATTTATCGATTTTAAAAAATAATCAGAAATATCATTCCAAAAAACTTTGTAAAACTCTGCAGGTAATCCATCAGAGCCTGGTGTTTTGTTACATTCCATATCCTTAAGTGCTTTTAGACATTCTGCTTTGGTTAAAAGACCCTCGCAACTTTCTTGCTCAGTCTGATTTAATTTTTTCTCTGTCGGCGTCTCAAAAAAGATGTTGTTGTACTCTTCATTGACAAACTTCTAAAAATACACGAGTATTAATTTCCTTGATATTTTGGTATATTGCAGGTACGAAATTTAAAAGAAGCCATATATTTGTGAGCAACAAGATATGCGAGAATTTTGGAGTGTGTACACTTCAGCAGAGATAATTTGAAAGCCACTAGTGTCACGCAATATTTTTTAGATCTTCCTTTAGGAAACAATCTCATCAGTGAAGTCATATGCTTTGTCCTTGTAGTTTACATTTAAAAGTTAATTCAATATTGTTGAACCATGCATGAAACACATTTCACAAACCTTACGCAAACTTAACAAATGTAAGTAATTGCATCGCCGCTCTTAATGTATATATACACCTGAATATTGTTCAAAACAAACGCCCTGGCGAAACGCTTGCCAGCCGGTCAAGACATCTTCAAAATAGTCCCATTATTTACAAGCATTTTATAAATACCCTTAGCCTATCCAAACTATTTTTTAAAAAATGATAAGTGGTTCAAAAAAGCTCTGTGAGCGGTGCAAAAAAAAGATAAAAAAAGTGCTGCTTTCAATTCGTGTATAAAAAGCTTGACCAGCTGCCAGTCACATTTAGCCACAACAAGATAAAAATAATAGTCAACAAAACTTAAGTGACGGCATGGATAATTCCATCCAAAAAAGCACCAGTTGCATTCAAGCTAAAAACAGAACGATCTTTAAAATAGAGAATGTACATGTCGTCATCTTCGTCGTATTTCTGAACCTCCCCGCGATACCATCCCGGATTCCAGCTTGTTCCTTCCAATTCATCCTCCGTCCACAAGACATCCACTATAGTTCCCACATGCGTGAACTGATTCGGAGAGTCTGCAGTGTCCTGTAGTTTTGTTGGTTGCTTTCTCTTTCTTTCAGAATGCCGAATGCCAACAGAGTCACTGCTATTGCTCACTGGTTCTTTGACCTCTCTACACTTTGTCTTCACGGCGGGTTTCCTTTCCAACTCACCAATCCTTTCTCTAACCTTTTCCTCTTGTTTAGCAACTTCATTCTCCAATGGTTCAAGGATGCTCTGTAGGGCTCGTTTTGAACGGCCGATGTCAATGGCTGGGGTCTTGTTTTTCAACAAATCTCGTAGGCAAGAGTTCCTGGTCGTCAGATTTTCCTCTTTGCCGAGTGGAAATGTTCTTGAGCGACGGATAAAGGACTTTCCCACCTGATTTCTGTAAATCTCTTTTGCAACTGTAACGTAATGTAAAATACACAAGCGTTCTCTTGAAAACGCTGCCTCTGGATGATTCGCTTTAAGAAGTCCAACCCTTGCAATAAGTTCTTCCTTTGTACCAACTTCTAGAATATTATGGCGTCTCAGTATTGCTCTTAAGTGGGCAACGGACAACTTCATGAGACCTGCCGTAGAACTGGGTATTGACGACATCTTGCCATCGTACAGATCATCAGCACTGAGCAGTTTTCTCGCTTCACCTTGCATCTCTACGACTCGCTGAACCAAATCATACTTTTTTCCAGTGGAAATCAGATTGGCCTCGGTACACTTGTTCGCTAAAGTTGCCCTGCTCTCCTTATAAAGAGGGTGTTGCTTCCAGGTTTCTCTTTTCAAGTCGTCTACTTCTTGCTCCCTCAGTTGTTTTCTGGCATTCTCAAAGTATTCCGTTGCTTCCTCTACTGAAACCCAGGCCAGAAAAGCTACAGCTTTCAAATGTTCTGGCGACGGAACAGGATTCGCGCAGAAGCAAGTGTCAAGAACTTTGTCTGGTAAAAAGAGACCAGGGCACTCATCCCATGGCCCAGTTGGAAAATCGCGTCTTGTTTCGTAGCTCATGTAATGAAGGTCGCCAGAATCTTCCCATCTTTTAAAGTCGGGCAAAGGTTGTTGATCAAACCGCTCCAGCACCTTTCCTCCCCTCCATGAATCGTTTTGGCAGAATAAAGACGTACTGTACTTGTCAGTACAGGCTGTTCTGAAACATTTTAGTGTTCAGTAATCCTTGCGGTAACTTCCGATAAAATCCTTGTCCACACCCCAAACGTTCTCAAGATATGCGATCATGGCATTGTTTGTGGGCCTATAGTTCGTTTCATCCTCCTCTTTTCTCTCATTAGACAGTAGACTAAATGACTTAAGGCTTTCTTCATCTTTGAAAATAAATTTTTCTTCCGGACCAATACCTCTAAAGCACTTGATTGTACCTTTATTGTACACTCCTTTTCCAATACACTGGATGACTTCTTCTGCCATCTTTTCCATATTTTCCTTGTGTTCTTGACTTCCTGGGGTCGCATTCTTATGAACCATCTTTGAACAAAAAGGACCGTGACTTGTTAAAGAGCTGTTTTCGGATGTACGGACACGCTCAACAAAGTTCCTTTTGCTCAAATACTCGGCGAACGATCTTTGAGTTACCTTATCTAGATCCAGAAATTTTAAAAGCCGAACTAGGAGCATTTGTACAAGGAAACTGCCAGGGGCTTCTGAAGGTCCGTTATCGACTACAAAGCCCATGATTTCTTTCAGCTTTCCAGTTTCCGGATTCCAAAAGAACTTATCAAGTGAAGGTATTGTCATTAGAGTATTTCATTGAAAACGCGAAACACAGTTTCCGGCTCGGTTAGGGATAAATTGATGAGAGTCACTGCCTTTCCCGTCCTTGTAATGTTTACAACGGTCTCAGTGTCTGGGATAAGTAGATCGACATTAGATATGTCCATGAAAAGGTGGGTCATGGGAGTTACCGCATTTACACGAGACTGATCGAAGGAGTGATCCGGTGTTTCGAAGTTGGACCAACTTTTTCCAGGTTAAAGAACAGGAGCAATATCTCCGCACACTATACACTTTGCATCTTTAGAGTCAAGAAGAAATCCATTTGTGTTCTCAGATGCTGAGTCAACAAGGTAATTTACATGAGACGTGGACCAGTGCGCGTTGATTGGATAAATGTTCTGCGACGTGTTGGGTGCCTTGTGCAAGGATACATCTGCATTTACTCCCTTACCGTGATGGTGGCGTTCTGCCTGTTTCGTATATTTCCTGTAGTTCATTGTATACGTATACAAACAGGACGTGGATATGTTGAAGTCTGGCTTTGTTTTCGTTAACATCTCTTGAACATGTCTCATTACAGTTGCATTATCGGCAGCTTTAAACAGCGTAGTATCCAACAAGCGAGGATCAGCTTGAAGGCCACCTCCTCCACGAAGAACCCTGTCGCCCTCTCCGAATGCAAATTCTATGTATTGAGCAAGTTCAGGGAATTCTTTGCATTTCAGCTGTCGTCCTCTTCCACTGGTGATCACTTTTAATTTTTCCTTTTTCGTTCTTTCTTCGTCTTTTTGGATTTTTCTGTGCTGCTGTGAAACAGTTAGATCACTTCTTACAGTTTGGCAGCTTTGGCTGATGTCCTTGAATCGTTTTAAATTTGAATCCAAAGTTGCATGATGTCTGCTAACACTCCCTTTGAATTTTTTACCTTTGATAGAAACGACGCTTTTCACGCTTGTTATCTGGGCGATAACAGCTTCCATGACATCTCTGTCCCTTTTGCTGTCCAAGTATTCCAAAACCTCACTGAAATTGTCCTTTAACCGAGAGTGTACAGTTTTCTTTACTTCGTCTTTCCTGAGATTTGCTAAGGTGTCGCTGACAGTTTTAACAACCTTTTCAATATTAGTGTCCTTTGCTTCTACAATAAACGCTTTTTGGTGAATGTATATCTGGGCAATGTTCATGTGTTTTGACAGTTTCTCGTACGTTTCAATCGGACAGAAGTAGGAACTTGCTTTTCTATTAACAAGGGTAGCTTTCTTCTTATAAATTCCAGAAGCTTTTGAAGTTTCCAAGAGAATACTTTGCAGTTCCATACCAACATCAAGTACAGCACAAAGTTCAGCATGTCTTGTTTTATCTGTGCAAGACTTCATTTCCTTTTTGATCCTTTCCAAATTTTGCTCAAGGGATCCCTCTACCTCGCTTCTACACAGACCGATAGGCTTGGTGTTGTCATACACCACTGGTACTTGTTGGTGTCGTTTGGTTCTCGAGACATTATGATTTGCTTTCTTATTCTGCTTGTGATAAAAATTTTGAGAAGCGCATGGGAATGGTAGCATTGAACGGTCATTGACGAATTTCAAAGCAGCTTCCAATGGTCTGTATACGTTCCTTTTTGGTGGGGAACAGAACTTCACGGTGGAATCATTCATTTCGAGATCTTTTTGTTTTCTTTTCTTTCCATCAGTTTGACGGTTTCTTCCTGGTGTTAACGACTCTTTTGTGACTGCCTGTGCAGTGTTCTCGGTAGAATCCTGTGCGCTGTTTTTCTCTTGCCCTTCCTGTGCAGTGTTCTCGGTAGAATCCTGTGTGCTGTTTTTCTCTTGCCCTTCCTGTGCAGTGTTCTCGGTAGAATCCTGTGCGCTGTTTTTCTCTTGCCCTTCCTGTGCAGTGTTCTCGGTAGAATCCTGTGCGCTGTTTTTCTCTTGCCCTTCCTGTGCAGTGTTCTCGGTAGAATCCTGTGCGCTGTTTTTCTCCTGCCCTTCCTGTACAGTGTTTTCGGTAGAATCCTGTGCGCTGTTTTTCTCTTGCCCTTCCTGTACAGTGTTCTAGATAAAATCCTGTGGGCTGTTTTTCTCCTGCCCTTCCTGTGCAGTGTTCTCGGTAGAATCCTGTTCGCTGTTTTTTTCTCTTGCCCTTCCTGTACAGTGTTCTCGTTAGAATCCTGTGGGCTGTTTTTCTCCTGCCCTTCCTGTGCAGTGTTCTCGGTAGAATCCTGTTCGCTGTTTTTTTCTCTTGCCCTTCCTGTACACTGTTCTCGTTAGAATCCTGTGGGCTGTTTTTCTTCTGCCCTTCCTGTGCAGTGTTCTCCTCTTGCCCAGCCTGCGCATTGTTCTCGGTAGAATCCTGTGCGCTGTTTTTCTCTTGCCCAGCCTGTGCAGTGTTCTCGGTAGAATCGTGTGCGCTGTTTTTCTCCTGCCCTGCCTGTGCTGCGTTCTCGCTTGGTTCTCGTGCGCTGTTTTTCTCTTGCACGGCATGTTCTGCGTTGTCGCTTGATTCTTTAATTTTTTCAGACTTAGAAGTGGTTGTCTTTTTGCTTTCTTTTTCCCTGATGTCACCATTGCTTTCATTATGTTGGGTCCATCTGAACCTTTTTCTTTCCTTACCCAGGTTTTCATTTCTATCTGTTTTTTCCCTTGCAAACCCTTAGCGCCCTTGTTTTTTTCAGATACTTGGCTGCCTTCGCTCTTTTTTCTTTTTACTTTTGCATTACTTTTTTTAGTTACTTTCTTGTCATGACATTGTTGAAACGTTTTTCTGCCTGACTGTTTTTTGGGTTGGTTTGTTGGGACATCAGCCCACGATTTTGTTTCTGTTGATGTTTTACTTCTGCTTGGTAAAGATGTGTTTTGCGATTTAACTGCATCATCACCAAATTTGAATAGTGGCACAAAGTGATTGACTACAAATTCCTTGGAACGATCCGACCAACCTCGCATATTAGTCCACAAAATTCGTACAACTACAGAACTTGAAGAATTATACCCTTGCCTTGGTTCAAAAACATTTTCGTAAACCGGGAGAAGTTTGTTCTGATCAGGATAAACTGTTTGAATGGGAACTCCGAGAACGCTTGCAAAAGCCATAATTTGCATAGTTCCACTGTATGAATGGTTTATTGATGTTCTCATGATCTCGTTTTGAAATGCTGCATCAAAACCCTTCTTCCCAAATATGGAAGACGAACTTTCATCAAAACAGGTAAGATCAAACAAAGTTTCAACAGACATAATACCTGGACCTTGTCCTGCTTGTCTTCCAGCATGGTAAGGGACTTTGGCGTTTACCAACACGGGATGTGTCAAGTAGAAATCACTGTTTCTGGCGAGCTCAAGGCACGTGCGCACTCGAAGTTCAACTGCGCGGCTTTCATTCTTACAAATAGCCAAACTGGCAGAGTTAAATAGACAGTTGCCATCTCCAGTGCTGCGAATAGGGACTAGATCTGCGTACTTCGAAGGAATGATGCGACGGGAGTTTGGTCAATTTGGTGTTGTCTAAAATGCGTGGAAAAAAAGGCTTCTTCGACGCTCCAGTTACAATCACCCCACCACTTGTCCAGTTGTTCACATGTATCACAGAATTTTCTGAAAGCTCCCCTATTGGTAGCTAAAAGCTTAAGATCTTCGAATGCCATACCGTTTCATGCGTAGCAAGTAAGGTTGTTACTGATACGGGTATAAAGTATCAAATGAAAGCGAGTAACTGACACCTAATTAAACAACAAAAGGTGCGATTAATTTCTGAGATTAAAGTTACTTGCGGCAAACTCATGAGTTATTTCCAAGCCCGGGTTTCTAAGCAGGGCTTCTCTATTTTTTTTTCTCTATAAGTTTTAAAAATCAAATAGCCGACATGATGGAAACGGGGGCAACTGACGAGTAATACAGCGAAAGCCTATGTGTGGAATGGCCAAAAAAGAAAATCTTGTTTGTTGCTTAATGAACATCCGGTCACCGGGAATCCGTTCGTTTATAATTTATGGGTGGATCATTTTTCTAACACAATTGAAGCGTATTTTTTGTCACCCTATGCGACCTCCAACTGCCTGCAATCAATAATTTTCCAGAAAGCATCTGGTCGACAGTTGCCGCCGTTTCCATCATGTCGGATAAATTGGTTTACGTAAACGAAAGCAGCTCTTGCTGTGTAGTTGCTGAAAATACTGATGAAACACTAGAATCTTTTCGCCATGAAATGAAAGCTCAAGGCAACGATGTTCTCTGTTTTCCTTTTAAATTTACGCGACTCGTTAGTGGCAAGCGTGTCACCGTCGGAATAAAACAAGAAGCAGTCATCAAATTGAAGCAGTGTATTGAAGGAACTGACGAGCCTGCAATTTGGTTAATTCGAGACGAAATCAAAGCGCCAGGCAGTTCTGACATAACTGTTGAAGCTTCCACCTCTCAAAATGCGGACATGGAGAAAACGGATTTCGACTCACCACCACCTAAAAAATCCAAAATTTCACAGCAGCCCACGCTGTTTGATTTATGTTCACCCGGGCGATCAAGACCGAAAGATCCTTATTCTGCAGCAAGAGCCAGAAAGATTAAGATATACAGCCAAGCAGAAATTGCAAACACTACAGGCACGAATAAGGCGTACAGAGAGTTTTGGAATGCTAAAGCAGAGAAACTTTGTCGTAGTAGCGCATTAAGCAGTTTTAAACCTGGAGAAATTCATGGAGCAATAAATGTTTCCTGGATTCTTAACAAAACCAAGCTAATTAAGGATGAAGTAAGCATGCTAAAGAAAGAAATAGAACAACAGTGTCCAGATCACTTGCTCAATAAATTCAAATTATCCAGAGCTACTTTGGACAAGAACATTGGACGGGTGGAAAACAACGAGACCTCACTGCGGCAACTCCAGGACAAGCTAACAGTTGCAAGAATGGAGTTGATTGATTCAAACAAGTCTCAACGCAAAGATGCGCAGAACAGAGTGGCTGACAGCGAGAGAGAAGTGGACTCTAAACTGTCCAACCTTAGAAAATCTCAGGACGCACTGAGAAAAGCCATTGGTACAAGACGAAGCCTTCTCCAAACACTGGAAGCTAACAGAAATGATTCGTCAAGTTTTTCCAGTTCAGAAGGTGAAAACAGCTCAGTAGAAACTAAAGATGAAGACTAAAATCAGCCGGGACGAGACTTTGAACTGTATAATTTAGGAAAATTTATGAACTATAAAATTATGTAGTGTTTCGGTTTTGTTGGTAGCTAGTTTGCTGGTTTACTGTTAGCGTAATAGCCCGATAATTTTTTTTAGCAAATTTGCATGTTATAAATTCACTGTAAATAAGTTTGGTTGAATGTTAATTTGCATGTAAACACAAGATAATTACAGTGTAGTTTGGTTATAATTGTGGCTTCGGCCACCAAATAAAATAATTATCTTCTAGTTTTTGTTCCTCAATTATCGAGAGGCAAACATGAGTCTTCACCTCACGCGGTCTGTCAAATTCAAACCATGTGTCGCACGAGTGATCACGAAGTATTTTGAGATTTCATAGAGCAAAGGCTTTTTACACGTACACCCGCAAAGGTTTTGCGATATTTTTTTTAAACGGAATGATTTATCGGAAATAAATATTTCTACAGAAGGCCGAGACAGCTACCCTAATTAGCGCCACGTTTGGCCCGTTAAATATGGAAATGTCGCGCCTTTTTGCTGTCGCAGAATAAAAAGCTTTGTTTATCGATAGTAATCTTCCGCTATCGTTCGTGTGAAAAGCTGATTCAAACTTTGGAATTTGACACGCAAACATGCAACGTTTGATGATAAGCCCATTACTGAATTAGAACATGTTTTTTCTTCGCGTACATGTATTTCCGCTTTGATACAAGCAACAGTCTTGCTCGCGATGCGAGCAAAACTGTCGCTCTATTTCTTTTCACACACTTTCACTAGGGAGCCTGTTTGCAGGCACATCATTTGAATAACGCTAGGAAAAAGGTATAATTACTTTTATTGAATTTTGCGGGAATGAACAGTGAACGGAAGTGCACTTTAAGTCGCTTCACATCTAATGCGAGGGGACTGGGGACAACTTTGTGGTCGGCCATTTTGTTTGTTTGTAATCCATATCGAACCAATATCTGCATCATGCTGCTCAGAAGCGCTGTCTTCCATATCCGAAGTCGAAACAATAACGGAAAAATATGAAAACGAATCATTCATTATTTCTGCTTGTCAAAGTTTCAACTGTTTTGGCAATCGAATAAGCACGTAAGTATTTTTCGATTTGCACATTTTCAAAACGATTTCAAACCCCCTGGAAAGTAAACTGTTCGTGTAACCCCCTAGCCCCCTAACCCCTTGGAATTTCTGTGATCCTCCGTGGGGGGTATGGATATTTTCTGGAACCACACAATAGGAATGGGGTTATAATAGGAATAGGATATTTGAGTAATAAAATGAAGAGGCAAGATCATGGACATTAAATTGCGGGAAGTTTTAATTTAGTTTTATTGTTAAAATTAAGTCTTGTTTAGAAACTACTATAATTTAAAGATATAAAACAATGATAAAGCTTACAAGATTATTAAAAAATTTTTCATTTCATTATTTACAATTGGACCTGTATATTTCAACTTTACATCTGAGGATTAAGCATGTGGAAATTTAAAATACATGTTTTTAAGAAGAAATAACTCTTTGAGAAAGAAAATATTTAAAAAAAATTTTGTTTACATTTCATCGAATTGTGCTTGCAACTGGTTTACTATTTTATCATAGGCTTTTGCCATTAGCATCTTTTGCCTTGAATGGCAGTGGCTTTCATTTTTTGGAGTTTCTGTTTGAACTCTTCTTTCCTGTAATCTCCTTCGTCTTTTTGATAGCCAGCAGATTCTAATACCGCCATTAGCTCGTCGATTTCCTTTTTTTGTTCTGGTGTAAACTATATTAAAACAATGTTTAAAAGACAGGGGAATGCGAGGGTTAAAAAATAATAAATAACCATTTTATATTTTTTTATTTATTAATTATATCTAGTGTAATGTAATGAGCTTATTACAGTTAAAACAAACTAAAAATATCTTTAATAAAAGGTAAAAAATTGAAAGCCTTGTCTCTTCAGGAGCTCAGAAGGCAATCAAGGAAAATAGGTCAAGAGAGCAGGGGGGAGGATTGGTACCGAAAAAACGAAAACCCGAGGTGGACTGGGAGGGATACCAACTCGAAGAAAAATAAATATACCGAGTTTACCTATTTTCCACACATTTCAACGCTGTCATGGTACCAAACAGCTGAGCCCTATGGCTTTTTACCTGTTAAAGATACCTTTAGTCCTTAAATAGTTTTTATACGGGAAAGGGTTACCTGATTTTTCGAGCACTTTCTTTTCGATGAAGAAGGTGTAGAGTTCATGACTTAAAACTGATGTTTCTGGCATTGGTAACAAGAAAAATGGTAAGCAAAAGCTAATCTTGCGTTAAATTATTTTATAATTATTGCAAGCAAAGGTTTAAGAAACCATTTTTTTAAAAAATTACCTCAAAGACTTTTATGGTTCAGGTTGGGGCTCAGGCTAGGTCTCGACTGATGAGTGATAAATGAAATTACGATAGTTTTGAATGACGACGTGATAAAGACGACATTTTAACACGTAGATGAAAATTTGAATTTTAATTCGGAAAAATAGCTAGTTTTGCTCGTGCAGATAGAAAATTTAACGGTAGACATTTAAATAGTTTAGAGGTAACGGATGTTTTTAAAATGCCGTTGTCTTTGCAGAAATGGAAACTTAAACTTATACAGAATAGATCAATTACAACTATATTGAAACACGAATTATTTCATATAAGTGAGCTATACACAACCTTGGCACAAATCAAGCTTGAAATTTTTAAATTTGAAAAAGATAATGGAGAAGAATATATTGCTAAATCTTGACAAGTGAGTGCTGGAAATGAAGAAAACAACAATGATATCAAGAGGAGGAGACGAGCTGAATGAAAAAGCAACAATTTTGGAGGGACATATGGAAGAAATAGTAGATGGAGAATTGAAATGCTTTCTTCTGAAATGAAACTGTTGAGAACCAGGAATAGAGGAAATCCTATTAGCAAAACTCAAATGAGGAAACAGAAGAGAGGAAATCTAGTGTACAGTGGGGAAATAAAAAAGGTCAAAAAATTATATGAGACTGTTGAGAGAAAGGTAATTCATGAGGAGACTAAGCAAGGGATTTTTCATCTACGCTTAATAGAGATCAATTTGGAATACGAAACTGAGAGATGCAGGGATAGGACAAAACTACATAATTTTACAAAATATAAGATGAATAATGAAAGACGGATCTTAAATCAGAGTGGTGGGTATGTAATGAGGGACAGTAAGAAGAGTTCCTTGTTTCGTAAACAAAAATTAATTAAACAACATGCAGAAATGGCATTACTAAAATATGTAGTTTCACTGACGGGGGGGAGATCTTTTATTAATTGTTTACCTAGTTTAAATGGTTCATATATGAGGGTAACATCTATTAGAAGAAAGATACTTTATTATCTTTCTCATCCTAAATTAGGATATTATGATAGGAGATTTATTTATAAGGCATTAAAAATAGTGGATTATTGTAATGTACATAGCTTGACAGATATAAGATTTTCCATACAAAAAAGCATGGATGGGCAACTGCTGGATGGCATGCATACATTAAAAAGATTAGGGAATGATGATAGGTATGTCCTGAGAGAAAGCGATAAGAAGATGGGTTGGTCTCTAAATTCTGTGGGTTGGTATAAGGGGGAATATGATAGGCATTTAAAATCTGAATTTTGTGAGAGGGTAGGTGGGATAGAGCACAATTGTTGAGTAGCTTTGACAAAGATTTTGGGGAAACATAGGAGAATTTTGTCTATGAGAGACTTAGAGGAGTTTAGAGTATGTAAAAATTCATTAGATGGTTATGTGCTTCCTAGTATGCATAATGCCAAAGGTTCATAAATTACCAAAAATGGCTTGTAGTGGGATAGAAACAGAGTTGACTGGGAGGCAAATTATTACTGGGTATGGATGGTGTACAATAGATGCCTCAAAATTGTTACAAGTTAAACTTCGGTCAATAATGGATAGTTTTCAAAATTATTTGAAATTACATTATATGCCTATTTCTGTTTTAAAAATAGTTCTTAGTTAATAGATGTAATGAAACGTACATATAAAGGATTGTAACAAAAATTGTTTTCTATCTTTTGACTTCAAAGATCTATATACAAATATTTTGTTTGAGGATGCTGAGAAAACTCTAAGGGAATTAGCTTTTATTTTAAATATACCTAAGGGAGAGATAGAATTGATTTTAGATCTATACACTTTTTGTAATGAATGGAATTATTTTAATGTGGGTGTAAATTTGTATAGACAAGTGAAGGGAGTAAGTATGGGTTGTTATTTTAGTAAGGAGATTAGTGATTTAGTTCTTCTTTATTCTGAGTATAAGTATTTTTTGGTATATGACAGTACTTTAGTTAGATTTTTGAAAAGATATGCAGATGATGGGATAATCTTGGCATCTGAAAGATCAATAGAAGCCATGAAACACTCAGGTTACATCAAGTGGATACAACTTTCAATATCGCCCATCTTAAAGAGATGGTAAACAATGAAACGGTTGAATTCTTTCAAATTCAGATTGCTTCTATTACATCCCATTAGTGGGAACGTTACAAGTCCAGATGTCATCACCAGGTTAACTTGACATGGTACTGAATGGTGTGTTACCATAAAAAAAACGCAATGTTTTGAACTACTTCTGCAATGGCACGTTTTGTCAAAACCACACTTTATTTAGTAACGATGACATTGCTCTGCAGATTTTGTTATTTTTTGACAATGTCAATCTTTGTAATACATTGACCAACAAAATACACAAAATAACACTGTTTTACTATCAGCTAGTGAATGTTAAATTGGAATACCGTTCCAAGCTAAACGCAATTCATCTGTTAGCAGTGTGTAAGACCTGTGACATAAAGATGTATGGAATTAATGGCATATTTGAGCCTCTGGTGAAAGAACTAAAACAACTTGGTTCAGATGGGATTTCCATTTGATGTCTTAGATGGCGAACTATCATAGTATTAGAGTATAATTTTCTTATTTTAAGATTGAAGTTCTTATTTCAATAACAAAGGTTCTAATGCTTATTTAAGACAAAAATCTAATTTTCAGAACAAGAACATCTCAATTTAAGTCATAGGTAAAGAATGCATTTTCTTAAAACAAATTGTCTAGTTTTGAGAACAAAATTCTTAACATGCAAATACAAAAAGTTCTCTGTTTCAGTATTCTTTATTTTGAGAAAGTTTTTAAATTAGAATTAAGAGGCCTATTTCTTAATCTTAATGTTTCAATCTAATAAATTAATCACCAATTTTAAGATTATTTGTAAGTAATGGTCCTAGTAAGGAGTAGGCAACTTAACAGTAGTGAATGCAGAAGGGTATTAATTGTGATATTGTTTAAACCATCCACCTCATTGGCTGAAACGTGAAAATCTACCATAACTTAACCAGGTAGTGCATTTATTTCTCTATAGTTTACTAATTGATTCCCTTTTAGTGAAAACTATTCTGAGTTTTAATTGCAAGATAATGCTTTGCAGTTTTTTTTCTCTGCAAAAGCTTTGCAGGAGCTATATTTCTTCAAAATTCAAAATGGCTGAAACAATATTCTGCCTAAATAATGATTATGCTTTCATTAAACCAGTATTGCTTTGATTATTGAATTGAAGATTCCAGTCTTTATTGCTTCTATTTTAATATTGAATGGATTAATGACAAAGTATCACTTTCCATCCTTGTGAGAGAGGTGACATGTCATCTGGAAAACAAAGCGGAAACAAACCCCCTCAAATTTCCACTTTGTCTATTGGCCGTCCCATGTGGATGGAAAGAGATTGACTGTTTTATTAAGCCAATCAATATTCAAAATTCAATTGGGAGCTTAAATTGAATGATTGCATTATTCAGTTGAAGATTTAAATCTTCAATTGAAAAATCAAAACAATAAAATGGTTTCATGAAAGCAATAAACGTTATTAAGGTGGAATGCTATAATGAGCCATTTTAACTGTAACAGCCCAAATCCCACTCATGCAAAAATGTAATGGTCTGACCTAATTAGTCTTACTTTACCCAACAATAAAGATATAAGAACCCAACATTTAACCATACTACAAACTATGTTTCTGATATGTCGACTTGACCAGCTCCTACACTTGAGATGCAAAAACTATACACTGGTATCTAACAGGTAGCATAGAGCTTATTTACAATATTTCTGTACTTTTTGTACTTCTTTTTACGGGTTATCCCCAAAAAGAATTCTTCAAAAAATGTATACATCCGCTTTTGGCTCTCCTTGTAACCCATGTTAAAAACAAAATGTACACATAATAACAAAAACAGTGAGTGTAAAAACGAGGGAATTTCAGCTTCCAGGATAATTGTCCTGTCACCTACAAGAAAAAACTGTGACTCATCCAAACTGTCCTTTTCGATGTGGACAAGCATCCACGGCTGGGATGTATTGAATGAGCCACTTGTCCTACTCTTCGAAAATTCTTCAGGACTCTCACCATAACAAATAAAATATATGTATTGATTAATAAGCAAAAATTAACCATCAGACAGAAGTAATGTTGGAAATAATATATTATACTATGCAGTTCTGAATCAGTGTCACATTTCCGTTGACTGTGCAGCATGACCAGCCAAGCATGTAACTTCATAAAATTTAACAGCCAATATTCAGGCATTCAAATGCGGCCCAATTTAATTATTTGAACTGAATTTGACTGATGAGAAATATGACATTTCAGCTGGGCCAAACCCATTGAATATTACGCTCACACTCACCATGTATGCTTATTTGCATCAAGTTCTTTCTGACAGGGAAATACAGTGTTGATAGAATAGCTGTGGCACACACACTACATTTAAAAATCAAGGCCTGAAAAACACTCCATTAAGTGAAATATATGCAGCCGGTGTCCATTTTGTTTCTTATATCCTTCCCAATAATTACTCAAGTATTAAACTAAACTTACAATGAACAAGTAGCATTGAGTTTAATACCACTGTATCTGTACTTTTTGGTTCTCTTTTTTTGGCAGTTATCCCTAAGAAAAACTAATAAATACTGTTTTCTGCTTTTCGCTCTCCTTGTAGCCCATATTTAAAACAAAATGCACAAAGAATAACATAAGGGGATGTCAACTTTCAGGAAAATTGTAATGAAGAATTGTGACTCATCAAAATTGTCCTCATTGTGGACAAGGATCTGGGTGGGACTGCATGTGATCCCAAGAAATGTGGCATATCAGACCATTTCATTTTTTAGGAGAATCTGCGCCATTTTTTTTAACCTGAACTCTTTTTTGGGGGGCTAAATGGAGATGCGTGAATTTTCTTTCACTATAGTTTGCAAGATAATGCTTTGCAGTTTTTTTCTCTTTGCAAAAGCTTTGCAGGAGCTATATTTCTTCAAAATTCATAATGGCTGAAACAATATTCTGCCTAAATAATGATTATGCTTTCATTAAACCAGTATATACTTATAGAAATGAGTTGTTTGAAATTATTACGCTTACAATTACCATGGAGTTAATAAAAGAAACCGTTTCATTTTCCTTTTAAAACTATATATAGATACAGAATGCTTAGTGGATAAAGGAATTTTGTTCCAAATATCAGTTATCTTGTTTCTTGTTGAATAAATGCTATAATTTGTTGTTAAATATTTTGTGCAGATTCTTTGAATTTCTAGTATTGTAATCATGAATTCGTTTGTTTTCTATACAAAAATCATTGAAGTAAGATGGTAGATTTGTTCCTTTACTGTTAAGATTAAAGCTGAAGGATATCATTAAAAGATCATTAATTTGGTAAATGTTTAAAAGACTTAATTTCTAAAAGAGTGGGAGAGATGGTGCCGTGAACGATGAAAACGTTATAATTCTTAGCACCTTTTTTGTAATTTAAAAATTTTCTCCAGCCTTGAAGGATAGATATTTGCCCAGACAATATAACCATAATGGAGGTATGGATAAATCAAACTGTTATACCCAAGAACAGATCCTTGTGGGACCCCACATGTAATAGTCATTTCCTTTGATCTTGTCTGGTTGTATTTAACAATTTGTTTCCTGTTTGTAAGGTAATCTTTTATCCATTCATGACATTTTCCACGTATGCCATAGAAATATAGTTTTTTAAGAGAATATCATGATTTACTGTGTAAAATGCCTTGCATAGGTCAATAAATATACCAACTGTATACTCATTTTTTTCAATGGCTTTTGTTATTTTATCTGCAAACTCAATTATGGCATGGTTTGGTTCAGATAAAATTTTATATTTATCTATATATGTAATTAGTCTTTTGTACATGAGCTTTTCAAGTATTTTTTAGAAACACGAAAGGACTGAAATAGGTCTGTAGTTTGAAAATATACTTTTATCTGACGCTTTATATACAGGAGTTACAAGAGCAACTTTTAAAGTGTCTATGACTTGAAATGAGAAATGCTTTTATTTTGAAGGAAAACTAATGAAATTTAGGAATTATTAATACAAACGTGAACAAATTGAAAATTTCCTTCCAAAAAACGCGCTTTCTTCCACCCTATTTCGATCAAAATTGTGGGACATAATATGGAGAGACTGGGACGAGTCGTGACGTAATAACCATTGCAGATTAATTTAAAGACCCGCCACTAAAAGCATATTTGAGGTCATTTGCCGATCGCCACCTTCGTTTTGAAAAACAACATGGACAGTGATGAGAATTCTGAGTCAGAAGTCTCTGAAGTTAATAGTCTTAGGACGATATAGAAGAAATGGATTTCTCCTCATCCAGTGTATCTGTTCCTTACCAAAATGAGCCCCTTGCGAACGCCGCGGAAGATGGCGAAGAAGAAGTTGTAGATGGGGATGAAGACGGACTAACTCCAGCAATGTTAGCGGCAAGATATGAGGGGGACATTCCTGTCACGGAATGGTTAGTATCACGAATTTATTATTGTTATTGTTATGTAGTTAAACTGTGAGACAGCGACTTAGTTTTAGAATTTTCGGTTGTACAATAGGTGCAAATGCGGTCAATGCAGAAAAGAAACCCTTGTTGGCGCGACAGAATTTCGTTGTTGTAAGGAGGTCACTCCAGCTCCCAAGTTATCAAAACGAAACAAAAGTCAACTACATTCCGGTGCGAAATTGTCT
The DNA here is from genome assembly GCA_022457155.1 of Cladopsammia gracilis. Lineage (NCBI taxonomy): Eukaryota > Metazoa > Cnidaria > Anthozoa > Scleractinia > Dendrophylliidae > Cladopsammia > Cladopsammia gracilis. The sequence continues at coordinate 319,254 of JAJGOT010000122.1, forward strand.
CAAGGGATAAAGTATTGTATTGTGTTTGGCCGCATATATTTAATATTTTCGATGTATTTACGTTTTTCGTTTTAGCTGTTGCAGAGCTGTGGCATACAGATGGCTCACAAGGTGGATGTGCGGATATTTGGGTTGGCAGAACACAAGACCGCTCCCAGCCTGTATTTATCATAGTATTAGGATGAAGTATACCACACCTCATTCAACAGGGTATTCAGCAGCAGATGAGAGATGAACAGATAAAGCAAAAAACTAACATGTAACTATTTTATTGACATCAATTGTACAAATTTATTGAATACACCACAATCAGTTTCATCTTATAGTCTTGTCACATACCACCACTGAAAAAAACTACTCCTTTTCTTTTTTTCTCTCAATTTTTTTTTAAAGAATAAAACAGTTATGACATTTTCAATTAATTGAGTGTTTTTTTTTGTGTGTGTGTGGTTGACAGCATTTATCCACTGAATTTTTTCTATGTGGTTGGGCTTGTAACTTGGCAAATTTTCCGTCCGTCTGAATCCCTTTTGTGTCCTTTCGTGGGGTTTCCACATGTTTTGCAGGTGTATACTTTTCTTTTCTTGGTTGAGCTGCCCTGCTCTGTGGAGGTTGCTGCTCGTTTTCTTGATGCAATCTCCAATTTGTCTTGTTCTTGAACTTATTTAAAAAAAGAAAACAAATTTAGTTAAAAATGACTTTTGTTTCACATTCTGTCACTACACTTTCCAGACCCCGGTTTTTTGAAAGACTGTATGGATAAGGTATTTTGCATGTATGTTATATCACGGGTCGTTCATGTCGTAATTGTACAAAAATGCACATACCCGAAGGAAACATTGTGTTCTCTAAACTTTTTCGTGTTTTCATTTTTTTTGCCGCTTCGGCCTTGTTTGTTTTGTCTGAAAACTGGCTATTCAAGGGTTTTGGAACTTTCTCTTGGTATTTTTTCAGCATATTCTCCAGCAGTTCTATTGGAGCAGTGAACAGGATATTTTTAATGCTGTTGACGTAATCTGAAAATAAACTTTGAAAAATTAACGCTCACTATGTAGCTGTTTTAGTATGAAATGTGTTTGTATGTGCTTTGAAATTGATAAGCTCTTACGATATGTTGGAGGTACTACTACATTTCTTGCAATCTCCTCTCCCAGCTTGTATTTAGGATATGTAACCTTCACATGGTCATCGCCATCTTTCGTTTTTTGGCTTTCCCTTCGCAAGTTTTCGTTAAAGTGTAAGCAGGCTAGGACGTGCCTGAACAAAGATAAAATATTTATTAGCAAATGCTAAATTGGTGTGATTTTAATCGCCACTAGAAATGAAAAACGAAAATCAGGGAACACATACTATGGAATTAATTGCAATATAAAAAGTCATCATCGTGTACGTTGGAAGAAATTGATTGTTTTGATATTTCCAGGGTTTCAATTACCCACCTACAGTATGTTCCCAACCATGAGAAGCTCAGCATGGTTCAGCGTGGAATGCAATCCTTCCAAGCAACTGGTCTGCTCCTCTGATGAAAGACTTCTCACATCATTTACAAACCTCGTGTTTGTTACAATACTTTGTAACTTGTCATAAGCTTTTGTTCCTGTAATTTAAGCGGTCACTATGTCAATTCTCGCAGACAGTTTTCCTTTTTACCATAAAGAAAAAGTGTTACGGTAGACTTGGGATAAACATTGTCTATTTTGTACTGAAAAGTAATACTGAGTCATTATACATACCAAGTTTAACCCATTTACGAGGCTCTAGGTCTTTATGAGCACAATCCTTGAAAATATCACTTTCGTGTTTTTTATGTCTGTCTGAGACGTGCCTCATAAACGATTTCCACTTAGCGACGATCATGTCTCCAAAGCCTTGTTTTGTCGAAGTTACACACCAGTAAAGATGGTCATTTATGCCCTTCATCCAGTTCTTGATTATCTCGCAATTCGTTTCTTTACTCGCTTTCAGCAGTTTCTTTCCAAGACTTCGAGAAACATGCCACAGGTCAAAGAAGTGTTTCGTAGTCCCCTGAGCTGATCTTAACCATTTCGCAATTCCTCTGTGTCGATCAGAAATGAAGGTTGAAATAGCGAGACCAGCTTCAATAAGAAAGGAGAAACACCTCTTTGCCCCCTCAAGTTCCATGGCATTACTGCTTCCAGTCTCATTAGCCTGGAAAAACAAATCGAAAAACTAATTGGGCAGAGAATGGTTACAACAGATAGTCATGAAGCTACTTTTTTACCGCTACCAATAATGATGAACTCCCTGAGACTCCTTTTTTTTTCAGTGTGACCGGAAAAACTGTAAACACGGAACGTATTTCTGAAACGGATGATCGGCATTAACCATGAGATATAATTGTAATACCAAAATACCGTGCAAACCGACTTTAACCTTACCTGTAAGAGTTCAAATTGAACCGCTTTCATTATAGAGCTGCAAAACATTGTGTAGACACCATATTTTGCAGAATGACCCATGGAATCAAAACGCCCATCCCCACACCATACACTTCCAGTGACACCTTTGAGTTGATTTATCGCTGCCGCTCGATATGCCTCCCAGTGGCTTAACACAGCTGGAAATAAATACTTGTTCTGATGTTTGAAGTAAGTGTGAATGTTGTATACTGAAAGGCCCATGTGTCTGAACACCAGTAAAACTTTACTTATGGAGGCGCCTGCCATTAGAACGACAAAGCTTAGCAGAAAATTGCCAGCAGGGTATGTTCCAAAAATTGGCAGCTGCGATCTCCATATGTAAGACTCCCGTCCACATTTGAGGCAGTCTTGGATCACAATAGCCATCGTGCCATTTTTCTTCAGCCTGACGTTTGGTTTCTCGCTTTTGCATTTGAAACAAAACATCGAGAAGAGCTGTACGAAAACGCTGAAGAAAACAATGAACTTTGGCTCATCTTGCACGGTGATGTATTGTGCAACGCTATAGATAAAGAGTCCATGTTATCGATGTCAATAGAAATAAGACTACAGAGAAGAGAAATACTCAGCGTTTTTCTGGTACTTGGATTTGGAGAGGACAGTTTACATTCAGGTATGTTCTGATTTATGATACTGTAATCAACGAATTTTGCTATTCGATACCGTACCTTATATCATTTCTGGTCTTTTCACTATGAAAGTCTATTTCGTCATCATCATCATCTGACTCTCCGCTATCCTCTGGTTGGACCCACTCAGGATCATTCATCTCACTTACGTCAGGGTGATCACTGCTCTCACTTGCATCATCCATATGAATCTCTTCGTCAGCACGGCCATCTTCATCACCTGAGTCACTGCCGTCACTTTCTTGTGTACTTTTCTCTTCTTCAGAAGTAATAGTGTTCTGAAATGAATTTAAGTCTTGGTTATTACTTCTGTTGTATTAGAACTCTATTTTCAAAATAGTTCATTACCCTTATTATAAGTCTTAACATGAATGTATGCCAAGTGAGTAAACTGAAAAAGTGCAACACGAACTTACAAGTCTGTTAAGTTCTCTTCCTAATCTACTGCAACGTTTCTGTAGTTTTCTAACTTTAGTTCTGAGCTCGTCACAACTGTCACATACAACTTCTGGTGTAATTGGTGCTTGGGGTTCTATGTCGGCTAAGCTGTCACGTTTACCAGGACTGACTGCATCGGGTAAATTAACACTAGGAACGGATTCGGTTTGTTCAGATACCGTTGTCACCTGAGGTGACACGCTAGGATCATCATTGTCACTGCTGGCTTCTCCGGTCGATAATACTTTAGGTGTGGATAGAGCTTCGCGAATCAGCTGAAGAAAAATCCAAGTTACTGAGGTTAATTAACTCTTCTAGAATATATTGGCGTTTCAAAACTGAGCATGGGTGCACGTGTTAGCAGTACAGAAAGAAAATTGCATGTCACCGAGAAAAAAATTACTCTGGGTGAATATGAATCATTGGAACCGTTCCATTTTTTATTAGTGCCCTTTTTTTTTTACTTTCTCTGTAATAAAACAAATCATCTGAACCGTCCAAATTGATATGGGTACCACTCCATTTTATTTCTGTAATTTAAAGGATGTACTGATTGAGTTAGCTAACCGGCACAGGGTGGAGGTTAAACTTCCTTTCACAGGAAATGAATAATGGACTAAATATGAGTTGTTTAATAAGAAGGCACGCGCACAGAATTAGCCTTTAGCATTAAAAAGAAAGACAAATTGTTGATCTGCTTACATAGCAAGCCAAAAATAATCGGCCATGATAAAAGTACAAATAGAACTGAACAAAGTTAGAATGAAAGTACAGTGGGCATTCGCATCCTATTGATTTAAAGCTTATCTATAAAAATAAAACACTTACCGCACGCTTTTGGCGAGGAGTTTTTTTGTTACTGGTCTTATACTTATTTGTCGCTGTCTCTTCTGTAGGCTTGGCTGGGATTGAAGGAACCGCGTCTCTCTTAAGGTACCTTTTAAACCGCTTGAAAGGTACTTTTTCACCGAGAGAAATGGAAAAGTCGTGATTGTAGCACATGGGTTCAAAGTGTAGTGAACACAACACTGAACTCTCCGATGGCATGAAGTTGGGCAGATAAACTCGAACAAATTGAATCCACTGTCGCCGAAACGCTTCATTGCGCGGAAATTTATGAACTGATACACCTTTGGTGTAAAACGTATTCATGCAACTAACATGTCCCGGTCCTCCAGCAACGCAATATTGACCGCCCCATCTTGTTGTTTCTACCGCCATGTTTACATGACCTTGCAATGGTTACGTCACAAACTAATTTGCATACGGTTTGACCGCGCGATAATTGTCACACAAAAACACCCCAAATCACTCGTCATAAATGGCCCCAAAATGGGTTATGTTTTTATTTTAAACACCGCGAAATGTAAGTTCTATGGAAATAACGTGTTTTTAAAGCAAATTAAGGAAAGATCCATTTCAAGTCATAGACACTTTAATTGATCTGGGATTTTTCCAGTTGCAAATGTTAGATGAAAAATATGATTCAACGGTATTAATATATAAGGGGATACATATTTAACAACTTTGCTACTAATTTCATCAACACCACAGCTACTTTTACCTTCCAGTTTATCAAGGTGTTTAATCTCATCACAAGTTGTATCATAAAGGAATATAGAATCATTGTAATTTCCTGTTAAAAATGTGAGAAATCATCAGTCGAATATTTTTAATTTTTTTTTGCTAAATTGGGCCCAATATTAACAAAAAATTCATTAAAACTATTTGCAATCAAAGTGGGATCATTCACTTCATTGTTATCTTACATAAAAACACTTGGCAAAAGTCTATTAGATGGCTTTTTTCCAGTTAGCTCATTAATTGTGCTCCATGTTAATTTTAAATTATTTTTTGCTCGACTAAATTTTCCATTGTAGTAATTCTTTTTGGCAATTATCAGGTGATTCAATTTATTGCGGTACGATTTATGTTGTTCATTTTCTTCTATTGGATTTTTTAGATATTTTTTATATAATTTTTCTTTCGTTTTAGATGATTTCTTTAAGCCTGTAGATATCCAGAAATTTTCCGATCTTCTGACATTGCAATTTTTTGACTTTTTTATTTGAAAAGACTTGTCGTATTGCTCTAAGAATTCCTTTATAAACGTGTCATATGATTCTGATGGGTCACTTTTTGATAATGTTAATGACCAATCATAGTTTTGTAGTTTAGTGGAGAACGATTCTAGGGATGTTTTATTGATTATTTTTGTTGTGTCTTTTACTGGTTCAGGTTTTTTAGTATGCTTCAATTTCAGTTATAGTAAAGACAGGGAGATGATCAGATATATCACTGAATAAGATACCAATTAAATGTCCAGAACATTTTATGTTATTAGTGAATACATGTATATTGTATATTGTCAATTAGTGTAGCAGTAGACTTTGTTATCTGTGTCGGTTTCCGAATAAGTGACATGTACCCAGAGGAAGCTGTATAGTTTAAAAAACGAGCAGTAGTGTATTATCAGGTTTAAAAACTCAAGGCGAAGCCGAGAGCTTTTACACCTGATAATACACGTGCTGCGAGTTTTTTGAACGGCTTCAAAAACATTCTTTCAAAAGCGTGTCCCTTCGGAATTAAAACAATTGCGCTTTTGTGCAAAGAGGAAATTAGCATACGAGAAAAACAAGTAGACTAGACTGATTAGGATAAAACACATGTGCCACGTCTTCAACGAAGTGACCATTGCTTCCCGGTTCCTGTCGAAAGTTTTGGGATTTTATAGAGGGAAAACATCTACTGAAAAATGCTACTACTATTGTCAGGTACGGTAGATAAAACGGCTGACAATTTTTTTTTCAGAGGTAGAGAACGAGTAGAAATAAGCAGCTTGCATCTGCAAACCAGTCGCTTACCTGGCAATTTACACGAGGGCGCTGGTGTCATTCAAATAACGGCTCACTTATTAAACTGTTGGTTGTTAATTTTGTTGAGAAGATTGCAAATAGAATGGCGAAAGACCAGATTTCGTAAAACAGTACTGCACAAAAATATTAAAGTCACCATTTGTTGCACTAAGAATCCTGAACAATTACTACCCATATCAGTAATCTTTATATAAAGATTACGTGTGATCTTAATATAAGTATCACGGTCATTTTAAAATCATTATCATTAAAAATTCAGCGATAATTGCATTGTTTGCCCATTCAGCCCCGAACTCCCATGGCTGAAATCAAAGCCGCCACCAGGCTTTTCATAATGACCGTAGATTACCAGGTATAAAGGCTCATACACGTGATCGATTTGCGTCGTGTGATTGGCTGATATGCTCATGAATTATTGATGAGTTTTTGAAATCTGGTTAAAAAATAAGTTTGAGAAATTACATTGATAATACTTTAACAGATCAATGTTGAAGTCTCCCATAATATAGCAGGGCTTATTGTATTTGTCTAGCTTTGATAAGATTCTTTTTAAGCCAGTTTCAAATTCTTTAAACATATTGTTTGGAGGACGGTATATCGTGCCTACTATGATATTTTTAGTTTTATCATTTATTATTTCAACAAAGAGAGACTCAAAATTTTCATTTTTATTTTGTATGGTTAAATCATTTCTTATATTTATTTTTAAATTATCTTTGGTAAAAATACAAATCCCACCACCAGCTTTAGTTTTCCTGTTTTTCTTGCTGAAGTTGTATCCAGGGATTTTAAAATTATCACTGTCATTATCATTTAGCCAGGTTTCAGTAAGAGCTATTACTGAAAATTCATAAGCTAATGACTTCAAGTAAGTTGTTAGCGCATTAAACTTGTTCCTAATGCTTCCTAACGTTTAAATGTAAAAAGATAACTTGGTATTTGTGATATCATGGCATTTAAATGCATTGTTAAATTCATGTGAAGTATAGTAATTAGTTTTGAGGTCATTAATATTTCCATTTGAAAAATTCAAATTTGAAAAATTTATTTCATCACGAGTGAATGCTATATGTCTGTCCTGAAACGGATTAAAAACAAGATTATCCAGCTTGTTCAGTTCACTCTTTCTGGTCATGTCGATGTTTGTATGGGTAAGTAAGTCTTTAACATCATTAATATTTCTGAATGGTAAACAATCTCCTTCACACTGGAAACAAATAAATTGACTTTCACTACTAGACACTACCAGACATCAATTATCTATTTGCAGACATTTCCTATTATAATGATAACGATTATCACAGATGCCACAAGTAATTGACCTCTGGTTTTCTAATATTTCATATAAACATGAATTACATGATTTATCTTCGTTTAGCATAGTTAGGTAGGTGGTGAATTAAACTTATAGATTGTAGCAATTTGGCACAGAAATTCGATACAATAGAGTGTTAAACTTATCTTTAGACTAATCAACTCCATTCCATGCCACACTGACAGCCCCAGGTCCTCTATATTGTTGGCCATTTATAAATAGTTTGTCTTTAATCAACACTGCTGTATTTCCATCCTTTTTTCGCCTTCTTAAGCACTGGGTATAACTCTTTCCGGATAGCTGCAATTTCTTTGGGGAATTGTTCAGATATTCCAATTTTCGTGCATTTCAGAAGGTGAGCAGATTTCCAGATGTATTCTTTGTCTTGGAATCTAAGGAATAGCTGGCTGCCATGTTTGTTTTCATTCATTCATCCACTTCTATTTTAGCTGAGAAATCGTCTTCAAAATTACGTTTAAAAGGAAAAACAATTCGATAATTAATAAGTTAAAGAGTTATAAAAAGTAGTATTTCCTCTCAAACGTGGGATTGTGATGTTTAAGGGTGCAAAAAACCTTGCGATAAACCACTTACCTCTAGAGCGTGGTCTAGCCATACAAATGTGAACCTCAAACCGCAAACCTGACGGCAAGGCACTGGTCACGTGACGTCATGACGTTCGTGGTTTGCGGGACATGCCGAAAAACCTCAATCTTAAGGTCTCTATTGAAAGGAAGGGGCTTAAAGCATTCATCAAAGATATTCTGCTTAAGTGCTAGGTAAATAAGAACATACTCATCTACTTATCAACATGCCTTGACTGTTCGTTTGCGAATTGTGTCAAAGGAATAGCCACCATATTGGAATTGCCGAGAATTTCCGGAAACTGCCCGACTCGGAAACTTGTCACTAGTGCTCCTCGGCTGTCCTTCTGGTGGGTACCATTTAGGCACAACCGAAGAAGACGTGCCAGTCATGTTGCAGCTTTAGCCGTGTTTATACTGATGACAATGATATATAGAAGAGAGAGGAGAGGCACAAGCACTTGGTAAAGGAATTGAGCGAACGGCCCTCTATGGATTTCACAACTTCTTCTGGTAGGACTAATTTTTTTTAATTTCCATTTTCCCTCCTTTTTTTGTCATATACAAAACGATCTTATTCTCGCAGTGAGAATTCATAATTTAAAGATTAATCTAATTTCACAAGTTTTCAGAGAACGCAGATTAGTTTAAAGTTAAATTTAAGCTTTTTAAGTTATTGCAAATTCAGTAAAGTACCTGACATAAGTCTTAAGTTTTATTTTATTGTGACCTCTTTTTCAGTATGGACACTAAATTGTTTGATGAGCTTTATGAAAAAGTGAGGCCTGTAATTACTGGGGCCAGCCAAAGGCTGGAACCGGTCATAAAATGCAGTCTGTTCCTTTTGCTTTTTTCAACGTCTTGTTTCCAGTGTCCCGCTTTCCGCTGTGACGAAATCGTTGTCATAGTAACTTTACTTGCTCAGATGTATTGCTGGCTCAGTTGAATTCTTATTCACCATTTTGAGAAAAGCACGAGGCAATGGAGGGCATTCAAGACAAAGATTACAACTTTTTGGAGAACGACAAGTTCGCCAATCTTTACGAGAGACGACTACTTCATGAGCGAAAACTTAAGAGTGGATATTTAGAGAGACGTATTTATGAGCGACCACTTAAGAGTGAACCTGTTATCGAGAATTAAAGTGAACATATATCAAAACTATCTTTACATCAATCTCTTGTTACAAAGTGCTATAGACGTGCCCGTGAACCAAGCAGAATTTCACTGCGATTTCTAAGATGTCTCAAGAACAAGAGTAGCGTGTTAAAAAAGTTTCTCTTCAAAAGGATTTCGTTGATTCTTATACCGAAGTCTTCAAAGCTGCATCGCTATGTTAAAAAGGTTAGAAAGCTTTATAATACACGTTATAAATGTTATCATAAACACGATCCAAAGATATTTAATTTAATTAAAGTGAATGTACCCAAGAAAACTTGTTTGTTGTCTTTCAGTAGTCGGCCTTATCACGTCATAATCAAACTAAAGTGTAAAGCACGTCAATATTTATCATTGTTTTCTTGTAATTGTGAAAGTCATATGACTAATTATTTGAATTTCAAACTAAGTACAGATGTCAAGAAGAATCCAGGACCTACCCAAAACAACACTTATTCTCATGAAACAATAATTAACCCTGTTATGCAAAGTGACAGCTCAATAATGAAGTTGGTTTTTCCTATGATTTTGATGCACTCTAGATTATATGAACTTGGTTTACAGGCAATAGATGTTGGAGGTGGAAGTGGGCCCGGTAAAATTCACGAAGTGATTCTTGTTGAAAAGAAGAACACTAACATGAGGGATGCAATATGCACTCATGAAAGGTTATGTGTTACTTTAAGGTTTTTAGCATCTGGAAGTTCTTATGGAGATCTTATGTAAAGGTTCAGAATATCCACTTCAGCTATTTCAAAAATCATCCCCGAAGTATTTGAAGCTCTTTACAATGTCCTGAAAGATGAATATCTTAAGCCACCATCCACAAGAAATGAATGGAAACACTATGCTGATGAATTTAAAATGAAATGTCATTTTCCACATGCTGTGGGAACGATTGATGGGAAACATGTCATCATACGTGCACCTCCCAACTTTGGTTCAGAGTACTTTAACTATAAGAAACATTTTAGCCTTGTTGCTGCGGAACGAGCGTAGCGAGTGAGCAGCAACATAATCAGGATTTAAAAGAAATGTATGAGAAAAAAAATATAAGCTAGGAAAAATCTCGATTTGATCACTTTTTACCAGAATTCACTGCGCCACGAACACATTTTGGGCCAGAATGCACTGCGCCACGAACAATAGCCTCGCTTGCTGCTTCAAGCTGTTGGCTGCGAGATTTGTAATATTTTGGTCCAACATGTCCCAGTCGAAATCTGAACTCAAGTGTCGAAGACTACCGTGAGTTGAGCGAGGACTGTGAGGTATGGCGATAGGACCGTTGGATAGCAAAGATTTTAGAAGATTGTACGGAATAAAAGACAAATTTATTTTGAAATCACTCTGACAGCGGTCGATGTGACTGAACTGAGACGCGAACTCGATACGGCTAGCTAGTAACACAACATACTCATTATCAATAATTCACCTAAATTTTCACACCTTCCTCGTGGTGAACGCGTCCTGTGCTCAACAATATTCTACAGACATTGCAAGAAATAGATGCGTGAATTACAAAACAAAATTAGTCTTAATATCAGCTGGAGTTATCGTCGATTCATCCCGGTTACATTTGCTCTGCTTCCCCTCAAAAAACGAAAGAGAAAAAATAGCGAAATTATAAGGATTTGTATGGGGAAAAATCACTTCGAATTTGAGCGTAAAATTAGGAAAGATATTTGAATAAAACTGGCTCACCTGAACTTATTTGTGTATTTACTTGTGTCTTGAGTGGTTTTGGGGTCGATTCCAAGCGATTCCAGCGAGTTTTAGTTCAACCGTTTCTTCCTCCCTAAAAGAGAGGGAGGAAGAAACGGTTGAACTAAAACTCGCTGGAATCGCTTGGAATCGACCCCAAAACCACTCAAGACACAAGTAAATACACAAATAAGTTCAGGTGAGCCAGTTTTAATCAAATATCTTTCCTAATTACTCATGCGCAGTAAGCGCATGAGGTATAAAATCGGTGGCGTTTCTTCTTGTTTTTGTCACATTAGTGCATGCAAATTTATGCACGCATATATTATTACTAACCGGGTCGCAGGTCACATAAAAACTCTACAAAAATGTCTGCCGCGCTCGGCATGTGCTTGGTTTTCTTTGTCTTGTCGGAATAACAACACACATTCAAAATACTCAAAATGGAAAGAGAAAGCTTTAAAGAGTACTCAGAAGCCGCTGTAGTGGAGAAAAAGGAGAGCTGCAAGCGACGAGCGACGAAATCTTGCTTCAAGTTTTATCAGTGCGGGGGGCGATCAAATCCGAAGAAGCGGAGTTTAAAGAATTTTCAAGCAGGCGAGGGACTTTACCATAATAGAAATTTCATTTTTCGGTGAGAATTTATGTTGATATCAATTTGTGATTGACTTTTTCTTTGTGTCATACTTGTTATTCTAGACCGAGAAACAGTTGCTTTTGTGAGCTTTTGTGCACTCTAAACACAGAGTCAACGGACTGTCGCGTAATACAGTTTTTGAGAATTACTAAAATTGAAAAATAACCCGGTCGTTTACTGATTTTATTGCTTTTAAAAGTAGTCTTTTCAAATGTAACAGAATGCAGTCACGGTTTGGGAAACATTAGACGCAAACTTGTTCGAATGTTTTCTTCGTGAAGTCAATAATCACGGTAAAGGAACGCTAGTATTTAAATATAATTAAGTTAAATAGCGCTTTCTGAAATAAAGTTTGCTTTCAAGATTTTTTGATTCGCGAAAACATTATGCGAATCATCTTTACGGATAAGAATGGCATTCTGTATACACAAGCAAAGTCGGAAATTTTAGAAAACACTAGATATAATATAGCAGGTTGCTGAATTTAAATATTATTTTGTGATGTTTATAATATAATTCGCAGACGCCAGCGCTGCGCACTGCATTGAGGATAAATAAATCGCCAAGCCTTCCGGAAGCAGAAAATCACTGAATCCTGATAAGCGTTTAACTCTTTTGTTCAAGGAAAAAACATTTTCATTCAAGGAAATATGAGTTTCATTAAAAAGTTTGGACCTTTAGAACAAATATTTTGGATTCATGATCATGTGAAAGCAGCACGCGATCGAATTACATTCCACACGAAATTTGCATATATGAAAGAAGTGTATTTGCGACAACACTTTGAAAAACTGTGAAGCTTGGAAAAAACTAATACATGGCAAAATCAAAGCAGTTATTTAAAGGACTAGCTTTATAGAAAAATTTCATTTCGATTTGGTCTTGAAACGGGGGGGGGGGGGGTGTGTGTCATGATTCATGATGTGTCACGTAATATTTATTTTTATTAAAATGTTTCACCAATTTATAGCACTCATCACCACAGTTTTCACATTATAAAAGTAGAATCTCGTGGATCGGATTACATGTATTTTTATCATTACCTGTAAATTTAGGGCTTCCACAAAAATTATTGGAAATCCGGGCAGGAGAAGGGGTCTCTTGGCTTGGAAATCCAGGCGGGAGGGGGGGGGAAGGGGTCAAACAATCTTGCCATCCGTTGGTGGTGGGGGGGATTCTTTCTGGAATAACCCAATGTAATAGAAATAATTCAGGGCCGATTCACACTGTGACATAAGCATAAGCCAACATAAGCAGACTCAGTAACGTGTTATTCATTAGTTCCAATTGTTCGAGCAAAACAGAACAATAGGCACTAATGATCAACGTGTTACTGAGTCTGCTTATGCTTATGTCACAGTGTGAATCGGCCCTCACGGTTAACGTTTGGGAAGTATTACTTAACACTAGTGTGGGTTTGATCAGGAATCAATAAATTAAATATTAAAAGTGACTACAGAAAAATTGGTAGCTTCAATAAACTCGTCTTAGAGTCTCATGCGCATGAGTATAGGCTATGTTTAGCCTCTTGTTTTACGCTCAAATTCGAAGTGAATTTTCCCCATACAAATCCTTATAATTTCGCTATTACGCAACAGTTACCGGTAAACATCACTTGAGCTTGGGCTACCTGTGTTACAACAAATTTACCGCAGCATTTCCTATCTTTTGGATACACTAGTTTTATTATCTATTGCTGATGCAAATGCTAAGTTTATTTAATTTGACCTTGGTTCTCCTGGAAGTCAGTCAGATGGAAGAATATTAAAAGATACATGCAAGTCAGATATTTTCCCGCCAGCTTCTGAATGACAGAACTGTGGTATATCATTGCCTTACTTTTTGTTAGGCGATGATGCTTTTGCATTTGATGTTAATCTGATGAAGCCATTTCTGCATAAAAGTGCCATGGGCGATGAGAAGATTGTGCACTTATTGACTGAGTGGGAGGGCCGGACGAGAAAATATTTGGCTCGAGGTCATAGCGTATGGACCGAGTGCAGCGAGGTCCATGCGCCATGACCGAGAGCCAAATATTTTCCCGTCCGTCCCAACCTAACTCAGTCAATAAGTATTTTATAGTATGACTAGAAAGTACAAGAATAGTTGTGCAGTCCGAAGTCACTTGAACTGGAGCGGGGCCGGATGGCTTTTTCCGGACCGGCTCATGTCAACCTGTCCGACCCCGCTCACGTCACCTTGCGATTCTATTTTCTGAAGTATTGCGTCAGCGGGGCCGTATGGTCATATTATAAATTTAATTATAGACTCTCTAGGGCCAGACGTATTGCACAAAATGCATTTGGCTTACTTTGTGCTAAACTTAGAGTGCTATGAAGACGCTATAGCTAGATGTTTCAAATGCAGTGGAAGTTGTCAAAGCTTGTTTAGCTCTACACAATTTTCTGGTAACCAGAAAAGACCAATTTTATTCACCACCAGGCTTTCTTGACACTGAGGATGAATCAGGCAATGTGATACCAGGTAAATGGATGGTGATGTATGCACCCTGAGACCAGATCCAAGCATCCCCGCCCATCAACAGCAAGAACAAGAGATGTCCGTGACAATCTGAAAGAGTACTTCTTTGGTGAAGGAGCTGTTAGTTTTCAGTGGGCTATGGCTGATTAGCCCACTGAAGAGTTAAATGGAGTTGCAAATTTACTTAGTGGACTAGTAGAGTACAGACACTGAATGTGTACAACACATTACACTATTTACTACTTAATAGTGCCAATTAAACAATAGAAAACAATAGAATTAGCTTGATAAATGTAGCATTATTTAGTGGTATTTATGTTGCACACGTATAGTGTTTTATACTCTAGTATTATTCTTAAGTTTGGCTATTGTTCACAAAAGCAGCTTTCTAAAACTCATTGATAACACATGAGTCACTTGATGTACTTTATACCCCAATACAGACACTCACGGATAATAAATCAAATTTTATATCAATACTCTTGTAAAAAAATCAATAGAGTGCTTACAGTGATTTTCTTTATGGCCCAATGCCATATCTCGTCTTGTACACACTCAATTGAGTCACTTATTAGATCCTTCAACAAAAGAGTTTCTTTTAATAAACCTCAGTTTTAAACCTAAAAGTGGCTCATTTGAGTATGTAGAACACAATATATACCATTATGTCATATTATAATAGTTAAGTGCAAATGTTTTGTTCCATAAGCACTGATTGACGTTAGTGAATAATTCACACTCACGTAATAGCCACTCTGTGCCTTAATGGAGATGAGTTATGGGCAAAAAATTTTGCTTAAGGCGCAGAGCAAGCTGAGGGTTTTGGGTGAAATTATCCAGCGTCGCTGAAAGGGAGGTGGGAGGGGAGAACTGGACGAGCTGAAACTACGAGTGGACTTGCAAAAAGAGGGCGAAATAGGTCAAGCGGGGCGTATAAAAGGCCTTATGACGACCCCTAGGGACTTGTAGGGCCAATAGGGATTAGGCAAACCAAAAGTACGTGCTTTAGGGAAGTTGTGAAAGGCACGCCGCGGCTTTTCCGCGAGTGACAATAGTGAATAATTCACACTCACATAATAGCCACTCTGTGCCTCATGGAGATGAGTTGTGGGCGAAAAATTTTGCCCGCACGTAAGAGATGTCACGAAAGCGGACAAAACATGCCAGACAAAAGTAACGATAGTTTAATCAAACAAAACAACAATGTCTTCCCAAAACTCAGAAAACCAAAGATGCCGTACAAAGTCCGTTAGAATTGTCATTGCTAAATCTACTCAAAGGCTAAACGGTAATCGTTTAAGTCGTTATGACAATGGAAGGTGTCTGCGACACGCAAGGCTTCAGGCACATTGACTGAGGAGGCCAAAGAGGTGGTACTTCAAGCAAGGAGGTTGGCTGAATTGGTGAGACCAAGAACTTTATCCGTTTGGGTGTAATAACGAGCAGTTTCGTTGGAACACCAGCCGATATGTGAGGCGATATCTTCTATAGAGGCACCCAACAGGGAGAGAGTAATCAAGCATCCACTGCGAAAACTGTGCATCGTCTCTCCATCAGCAATTCCCAAGTGATCGAGATGAGTCTTGAGGCAGGCTGCGATAGAACAACCGACGAAAGGGTGATTAGAGATACGACCATGTTTGTCAGTGGACCTGAAAAGGTAGCCATCGCGTAAGTCTATCTGCATACACTTGCAGAGGTTGAAATAACGTACGAGGTTGGCCACGGGGCACAAATGTTGGTCATGGCATTTCTTTGGGGCGAACGTCTTAAAGTCCTTGCCACGTAGTGTTTTTCCGACAGTTTGTCTGAAGAGAAGACCTTGCCCGTCAGGTAGCAGTAAAAGTTCTTTGGTCAGAGTTATACCAAGGTCTGAACCTCTATCGCCGGAGAAAAAGTTGGTGCAAAAGAAAGCAGCATCACACGCGAAGATGTAACGTTGAATGGGGGTTAAATCACCGGAAGAAAAGGCTTTGGATACTAGATAACGGGTGAGGGTGGACAATTTGTCAAAAAATAGGAGGAATGGCTTGCTTTGGTGAAACATGCGCCGCGGTTTGTTCTTTGGTAACAAAATGTAGATAGGATTGAACAGGTTTTCCGAAGCAAAAAGCTTGTTCCAGGGCCCGCGCCTGCCTGCGTCATTGAAGATAGCTCTTAGTTTTCCAATAGTACTGTCGACAGTCCCGGCTACCAGATGGGTGGGACACTTACATTGGCTTTTAGAATGTGTCCCAAACAGGGGGCAAGGGGTGTGCACCTTGGTTCTGCCCTGCTTTGTCCTTCCAAACGAGAAAACAAGTAATGTCAGTGGGTGTGGCCGATTGGAGGTTCTTGGGGGAGGGTAAAGAACTAAGAAAATCTTCTAGTTGCTTCTGGAGAGAGTTGCGCTGAGATCGGATGGAAGCCAAACGGTTATCGATACTTGGTAAGTCTATCTGAAGTGATGTGGACGGAGAAGGGCGGGTTGGCGGAAGACGAGTTAAGCCACAGCGTTGACAGAAGGAGAAGCCTTGATCGTTGGGACACTTGCACTATGGACAGAGAACAGATGAACACCAAAGGTGGAAAGGATGTGTAGTCAGTTAACAGACAAACGAAAAGCGCCAAACGTTGTGTTCCAAGAAGCGTCAGGGAACAAAGGGATATTTTTCCGGCCCCTGGAGCCGATTTTAAAAACAACTAGAGGCTCTGTGTTGGAGAACGAGCCACCAGTACTGGCGAGGTCATAGATCCGGCATAATAATGGTGAGTGGACAAGGCTGCGGCGAAAGAAACTTCAAAACGGGGCCAATGAGAATAAAGGGCTGGAAAGCATAAGCGTTCTCCGTGGGACTGATGGTCTGTGTGAAGATGTTCACGCCAGAGCAACCTGGGTTAGGAAAAGGGTCGAAAAAACGAAGAGGTCTGTGATGCGAATCGCACTGAACATTCGATGCAAGGGCAAACAAATCCAAATTGTGAGGTCCATATGCTTGTTGGACAAACTTCCACGCCGTTGGACTGAGCATGCAGTCGATATCAGACAAGGTGCGTGATGGGCGTTCATTGGAGGGAATGAAAAAGGTTGAAAGAGCCAAATTAAAATGGAGGCTAAGATGGAAAATAGATTTCATAACTTGAGAAAGATCCGACTTCCTGGAGGTTTGTTTTTGCTATGTTTTTGCTTATTGTCGATAAAACAGTCAAGTCTTGAGTTTGCCACGGATGGGACAAGGCTCTCAAGAGTGTACAGTAATCCCTTAACTTCTCTGACGCAATAGGAAGGGCACAAGAACTTTCATCCCAGTAGCCACGGATAATTTGGTCTTCTTTACCAAGAATCTTGATTGAGGCTCCCCAACCGACATCAGATGCATCTGAGAAGAGGGTGATAGAGGAATGTTTTTCCTCCTTCCAAGGCAGAAAACCATCCCAGGAGTCTAGGAAAAGCCAGTGAGCAATTTTGTCCCTTAGCGTGCCGGAGACTGGGATGGGTTTACCTGAACGGCTTGCTTTGGAGATCGCATTTTACGGTGTTAGTGAAGAGTTTTGCTTCAAGGAAGAGGAGGGAAAAGAGGTAGTTTTTCCAGCGAACTTTTGAAGGGTCTTTAGAGAAACTGTTTTCGGTCCTAAAATGCTGTCTCGGAGGGCGGCGAACTTGAGAACTTTGTCGGGGGGTAAAGTAAAGGCTTGTTTGTCCGATTCCAAAAAATATCCCGAATATTTCACTTTGACTGAGGGGATTAGGGAGCTTTTCTTGATACATAGAAAATAGCCGAGTTCTAAAAGAATAGAACACGCTATGAAGGTATGCCATTTCTGATAACTGGAAATCGGAGAAGTTTGGCGGGGTTGCTTGAGGGGGTGTACCTGGCCAAGATGCTTATCGCCAATGTAGTTGGAACAAGGGACGCCAAGCGATCTGATATGGAAGGTGGCAGCCATGCCAATGGAATTGTAGATATATGCACCAGCTTTCCAGCCAAAAGGAAGGGTCCTGTACATGAAGTAATAACCATTCCACTCGAGGCCAAAGAAGGTCCTGCTTCGTGGGTGGAGAGGAACGTGGTCATAACCACTTTTATCATCTAGGGTTGTTTGGAAGTGGTTGAGGCCCACATACCGGGGTAGATTAGTGATGTAGTCCAGGGAAAAGGGAGAGTCTTTAATCCAAATATTAAGAAACCGCTCATCGTGACACATACGTGGCTTTGATGGCTCCACGGTGATCGGCATTACTAAATGAGGGGGTTCTACAGAACCGACCTTGCCATGAACGAGAAGGGAACCATTCCTGACTCGATCAATAATGTAGGAGGAGATGAAATCTTTGTAGTTAGCACAATTTTTAGCGTTGGGAAACAGGTTCCGGGGAGGGACAGCTGAATCGAAGTGTTTTCCTTGAAAGAAACCTTTAAAATGGACAAAGAAGTGTCTGACATCTCCCCCGACAGATAAATAACTGAACGATTCCTCAGCCTTGTGGTGAGTGGCCAAAACAGACTCCCAGGTTGGCAGGTGATTCTGAAGGTTTGCTGCAATGAAATGTTCTGGATCCCAGAAAGGGATCTGGGAAACGTTGGCATAATGTTGGCCTGATGCTACAGATAAGACAGAAGGTAGTGGCCTGGCCCAGCTGTGGGTCTTCCCCTCCCAATCACACCAGAACTCTGAGGAAGGATGACTAGAGGCTTCTATGAGCAACTGTGTTTTGGAAAAGTTTGGACTTCTGCCTCAATATCTTTCTTAACATCTTCCATAGGGTCAGGAACTGGCTGAAAGGATCAAGCATGGGGTGGTGAACTTGTTGTAGGCGGACAAAAGTGTGTGAATAAACAGCCGCTAAAATAGAATGGGGTAAAAAGCAAGGGCGGGGGCGAGACCGAAGGGAGCAAAACAGGTAAGTGTGAAAAATAAATTGAATAGCATAAATGTAAATGAAGGCGCGAGTCCATAAACGCGAAAACAAAGAAACAGAAAACAAACAAATGTCCGCAAATATTGAATAATGTGACGAAGCGAAGGCAAAAAAGAGACACTGGGGCGCAAAGAAAACTAATGAAAGCCAAAAATATGCGTTGCACACAACAACTTGTAACCAAATCGCATACAGCGGGGGGACTATAGAACACTCGCGTAAATAAATTTAAGCGAAATGTACGTAGCGCTCAAAGCACCAACGTAAAAGATCCGTTGCTAGGTCAGACGGACAGGATATAAAAATGCTAACGTAACTAAAATACCAAATATACGTTACACAGGCGCAAAAAGCGCCAACATGAGCTAAGGGTCCAGGTATATGTTCCACAGACGTTGAAAGGGGCCAATGTAGACAAGTTTTAATGAACAATACGCACAGACGCGAAAAACATCAACGTAAACTAATAAACCAAAATATATGTTGCACAGACGGAAAACGCCAACGTAAACAAATTAAAGCTAGATATATGTTGCACAGGTGTGGAAAAAGCCAATGTAAACATACAATGTTTATCGAAATATATGTTGCACAGGCGCGAAGGGTGCCAACGTAAACTAATAAACCAAATATACGTTACACAGACGCAGAAAGTGCCAACGTAAACGAATTTTAGCCGAGTATACATTACACAGACGTAGAAAAATGCCAATGTAAACAAGGTTTTCCAAAATATACGTTGCACAGATGCGAAAAGCGCCAACGTAACCTATAAAATCAAATATACGTTATACAGACGTAAAAAAACGCCGACGTAAGCTGATAAACCAATACACGTTGCACAGATGCGGATAAACGCCATCATAAACAAACTGTTACTGAAAATGCAAGGAAACAGAGAATTAACTCTGTGTGTAAATTAAAGTGCTAAGGTAAACCCATAAATTTCCCTGTACTGAGCGTTAGCCCTAGTAAGGAAATGAGGGACCACACGAGGGAAAGAAAAAAATCTTTGACCTCGGTGGGATTCGAACCCACGACCTCCGGATAAGATCTTCTGTCGCTCTACCGCTTGAGCCACGAGGCTGTACAGGAGCAGATCGTGGGTAATAAGGTGGTAATTTGTGGCAATGAAAATGTGAAGGGTACAAATAAATGTTGAGCCACATAGCACTGGTGATATACTGAAAATGTGCTGCACAGCGGGCTTATAAGAGCCAACGGAAAGTAATAGACCCAACTATAGATCGTTTTCACTGACGTCATATCAAAATTCAGAAGCCGTTTTCGAATCCAAAATGTTTCTGGAATTGTAGACAGTGTAAAACTACACATCTGAACCAAATTTTGAAGCGCCAGAGCATTTAGTTCAAGAGTTATCGGCGAACGAGTTTTAGACATTTTTAATAAGAAATGCATGGAGCGGCCATCTTGGTGTACCACTTTGGTACACCAACATGGGGGACAAAAATTCAAAGCCTTAATTACACCAAAAATCTCATCACAAAATATTGTATTCACTATAAGTTCCATTAAATCGGCTCATAACCATCTATAATTCAAAAATAACTTTCAACGGTTCAATTTTGTTGATTTTCGCGGCTTATTTGAAAAAGAGAGACGGATTGCGTGACACATTTAAAACCTTTATAAATCGGAAGCAAAACATCGTTAAAACCTGAAACTTTTTGTGAAAGAGTATAACACTGGTATCCATATACCATGTTAGAAACAGCTTTGTAGGATGTATACTTTAGATTTTTGAATTTTTATGACGTCATGTGAAAACGATCTATACGTTGTACGATGGGTGCAAAAGGCGCCGACAAAACGAGCTCTATGAAATACATGTGGCACCGCTAGAAATAGGTACAAACTCTAGGGGCATCGACGTAAACCTGGTTCCTATAAAATGTATGTTGTGAACTAAGGAGGGAGAAAAAAGAAAACAAAAAGAAAGGAAAATTACCTCAGGCACTGGTGCAGGCGCTGGGTCGGGTGCAGGAGCAGGTGCTGGTGCGATGGCGGCCAAGGTGTCTGGGTCTGGTGGAGCCGGGTGTGCCATAATTAACTAGAATAGCTTCAGCGACACTGGGAAAGTTTGAGAAATAAAAAACTGGACAAGCTGAAACTACGAGTGGACTTGGAAAAGAGGGCGAAATAGATCAAGCGGGGCGTATAAAAGGCCTTACGAGGACCCCTAGGGACTTGTAGGGCCAATAAGGTTTAGGCAAACCAAAAGCACGTGCTTTAGGAAAGTTGTGAAAGGCACGCCGCAGCTTTTCCGCGAGTCAGAATAGTAAAGGTATCAAATTTTGATAGAGTAGACACATTAAATCCATGAAACAAATAGTACAAAATAGGTGCAAAATTATGCTTATTCCTTTGTTTGCTATTGTCCAATCAACACTATTTAGTAGTTATTAGTATTATTTTTTTCTGAAGCATCTCAGCGGTCCGGAATCCTAAATCCTTGAATCTGATTGGCTAATGATGCACGCTCCAGTGGTCTGGATTTTCCCATCCGGACCCTGCGCACGGACCGCTCCTAATTTTACAGAAAGATTTTGTCGTTTAAAGTTGACATCAGCTCACAAACAAAGATCCGAAAACATGCTAAACGAGGTATCAAAAAGACTCAATGAAGAAAAAGAGCCGGATGAACTAAGTGGAAGAAGAAATCAGCCGTAAAATTTATGTTATTCCTTGAAAAGGCGAGTACCAGTTTGGATTTTATGATTTGTTCATTTTAAGCTTATAGTTTGTTGGGCGTTTGTTGTAGTTGTTCTTTACAAAGCGTCATTTGAATAGTGGCTTTAAAATTACTGTAATTAGACAATCTAGCGCTTTTTTACAAAGGTTTTTGACTCCATTTAATTTAAGTGTTTTTATTTTTCCGGTTTTGTTTTTATTCCTGTGAATTTTCATTAAAAGTCTTGCAAGTTATTATTCTAGTCGTACTAGTTTGTTGTCAATAATTTACACACCATTTCGCGATCGGATTTTACGAGATAATTCGTACTTTCACTACATTGCTCGGTTTGTCTGATTTTATTTCTCAGTTTTTACCTAAATTCTACAAGTTTTCATTCAAGAAAATATGATTTTTACTTTAGAATAGCCCAGTTTAAGCTTGTGCCCTGCTATAAATATTACACTTGACCGTTTTCTTTTCATAGAAAAATTTGAAAAGTTTTTGAAGTTATAATTCAGGTTTCCACGGCTTCGCTGTAGGCAAGAACATTTCTCTATCCTCGCCAGGGGTAAACACAAGAGCCATTTATTCTACCGAGAGACAAACTGGAAGAAATGAATTCAATTTGCAATTTAAGTTTTTTTGTTTATGAATGGAAAGTTGAAAAGATTACCGAGTTTGCGCATGTTGTGTCAGTTTAGCTTTACGCGGCGCGTAAGAAACACTCTTGGAAAGCTGTACATGAATGGTTTTCTCGGCGAATCGCAGAATTGAAGTAGGAAAAAAATAAATAAGTTATTTACCGGCCTACGTCGGTCCGTATAGGAAAAAACTGTGCCCGAGGTCTTGAGTAGGCCTCGGGCCGTACTCAAGACCTCGGGCACAGTTTTTTCCTATATGGACCTCCCGGCCGGAAAATAACATATATAAATATTTTTTTGTTTATGTTGACACAGAAAGCTGTATTTTGAATAATGGATGGGCGGGCAATTTTTTCAAACTTAGTCGTGGAGTTTGGCAGGGCTGCCCTTTGTTGCCTTACCGATTCGTTCTATCAGTGGACATAATGGCAGAAGCTTTTCACAGAAATAACAACATTAGAGGAATAACTATAAATGACAATGAAATTAAGCTTAGTCAATACGCAGATGACACCACACTTACGCTTGACAGTTCAAAACAGTCCCTTGATGAATCTTTAAGGTTATTAGATAATTTTGAAAGTATATCTGGCCTTCGACTTAACTGTAACTGTAGCAAGACGGAAGCTATGTGGATTGGTTCAAGAGCAAACTGTGCTCTAAGAGTTTGTCCGGAAAAAAAATTTAATACACTTGGGGTGTGGTTTGCGACAGATCCAAATTTAACACTTTTCCACAATTATAAAGATAAAGTGGAAAAAGCAAAGAGTACATTGGGCTGTTGGAAATTTCGAAGACTCAGTCTGTTGGGGAAAATTATGGTGTTAAAAATTAGTCTCGTGGTATCACAGTTAGTAAATATCCTTGGTCTGCTCCAAACAGATTATGAGGCGATCAAAGAGCTTAATATAATCTTCCATAAATTTTTATGGAATGAAAAGGAGATAAAATAAAGAGAAATATAATGATAAACGATTTTTCAGAAGGTGGACTTAAAATGATTGATGTAGCTTCCTTTAACAAATCCCTTAAGGCTTATTGGATTAAAGAATACTTTAATACTAACAATGGCAGCAGCTGGAAAAGTATATTCGATCTGGAACTTCAACCCTATTGAGGCAAAGCGGTACTACTGGGAAATCTTAATAAAAAAGACATACAAGATATAATCAAAACGTCTGACCCTTTTGTTAAAGAAATTCTAGAAATTTGGTCCGACATCTTTGAGAGCAAGTTGATATCTGACAAACACCTTGTGTCAGCACCTTTATGGTATAACTCACTTATAAAAATTGGTAACAGGCCTGTTTTCTACAAGGACTGGTTTCTCAAAGGTATAACCAAAGTCGCAGTTCTCTTTCGATATGCTCCACATTATGGGATAATTGTGCATACTTCCTGCATACCTACTGGTCAGCGGTCACATTTCAAAAAAGCTATTCAAATGCAAATTAGTAACAATATTAACCCCAGAACCAGGCCTGGCAACCAGTTCTTCCTTTCGTGCTTACGAGGTCAGTGTAAACATTGGTTTTGTCGTTTCCTTTTGGATTCGCTTGTGTTTTTTCCTTCGGTTTTTTGTGTTATATGTTCTGACTTTGTGTTTCCCTCAACATTTTGTTTTAACTTTCAGTTTTCCTTCGAAGTTTCAAGCTAACATTCAAGTCTACGCTTCGTTGGTTCGACCACGTGCGAATGGCGTTGCCGGCGAGTTCTCAACCTAAACCGGTGGCTCAGGCGATGGAGATTAACGAAGTTACCGAAGTTCTTCCTCCAAACGAAGACGATAGCCTAGAATTTGATGTGGATGAACTGAAGGAGCAACTCGGCATTGACCGAATCCTCGATAAACTTAATAGTCTCACAGACAGATTTAGCGAGCGGACTGAGTACCCTGGTTCAGGGGCTCAAAACACAAAGTCCATTTCTGAGGCTGCCGAGGAGGTTTTTGACCCAACAGCTCCTTTAGTTGTGCCTGAAGATTCTTCTGATTCGAAAGATGAGGAGTTTATGCTCCCTTCTGTGTTTGAGGAGATTGAGAGCTTTGGGCCCGACGTGGCTGATGTCATTGCTCAACGAATCAATGATGCATGCTCTAAGAAAGCAATGGACTCTAAGCTCAAAGAGCTCTATGAGAAATACAAGACGCCTGGAAACTGTAAATTACTGTGTGCCCAAAGTCAACATGGAACTATGGCACGATTTGTCCAAAGAGTCTAAGAACAAGGACCTTGGTCTTCAGGAGGTCCAGAAAGGGATTGTTAAAGCAGCCCAGCCTATTATACAGCTTTTTGGTGCGGCTTTGAAAGCTCGGAAAGATAAGTCGACCATCGATTCTGGCACTTTATTGCCTATGTTAGCAGATGCAGTGACCTTTATCGGTCACGCCTCTTTTCTCACCTCCTTGAAGAGGAGAGACTTGCTTAGGCCTGACATAGCAAAACCTTATCAGTCTGTTTGCAGCAAGTCTAATCCCATTACGACTTGCCTGTTTGGGGATGAGTTGCCTAAACACATAAAAGAAATTGGAGAGGTGAACAAAATCTCCAAGAGGGTGTCTGGTCGCCCAAGTTTGATTAAACATACAGTTAATACATACAAGAGTGGTGCAGATAACAGGCATTACCAGCAGAGATCTGGAAGAAGAACCACTTTTTTAGGGTACCGAGGTCGTGGAGGACTTTTTCACAACCGACAACACGTACCAATGCGCTCTACAATGTCGAGCAGCACCAACACACAGAAAGACAAGGCATAGACAAGGTATGTCCTTTGTCTTTTACACAAGCTGGTAATTTGCTTAATAATTTACCAAATTGGAGGGAAATCACTGGTGATCCTTGGGTATTAGAAACTGTCTCTGGGTATCACCTTGAATTTGAATCCCTCCCTTACCAACGTAAGCTTCCAAAGCTACCAACGTTTAATGAGAAGGAGGCTGAGCTGATTGAGTTGGAGATAAACAAACTTGTTTCAAAAAGGGCCATTTCTGGTGATTTGCGCCCAGTTATTAACTTAAAGCCATTAAATCAATTCGTTGAAAAGATCCACTTCAAAATGGAAAACATTCATATGGCTCTAAATTCTATTTCCCCTGGGGATTATATGGTCTCTGTGGACCTCAAGGATGCTTATTTCAGCATACCTATTTTTCAAAACCATAGAAAATATCTACGTTTTCTGTGGAATTTTAAGCGTTTTGAGTTTACTTGTTTACCCTTTGGCTATAGTCTTGCTCCACGGGTATTCACCAAAATTTTCAAACCTGTTATGGCTTTTTTCAGATTTCTTGGCTTTAGAGTTACTATTTTCATTGATGATATATTGCTTGTTGCAAGTTCCTATCAAGAATGCTTGGAACAACTGTTCATAATAAGGCAGACCTTGGAAGGTTTGGGTTTTACCATCAATGTGGAAAAATCTCAGTTGATACCAGTCACTGAGATCCATTATTTGGGTTTTATCATAAACTCTTTTTCAATGAAATTACACTTACCAACAGAAAAGCTACAGAAAATCATTTTGGCGTGTTCACAGCTTCTAGCCAAAGACAGACCTTCCCTTCGGGACGTAGCCAGAGTTACAGGGCTGATAGTTTCTGCCCTCCCAGCAGTAAATTTCCTTCAACTCCATTATCGTTCTTTAGAGTTATGCAAAACTCAAGTTTTGTTCACTAGCTCGGATTATGATTCATTACTCTCACTTACTTCCCAGGCTCGGTCAGACTTGCACTGGGTAGTGGACAATTTTTCTAGGTTTAATGGCAAATCTTTTAAAGAACCTAAAATTGATGTTTATATTGAGAGTGATGCCAGTTTAACTGGCTGGGGAGCTTTATGTGATGGCCAATCCACCAATGGGAGATGGTCACCAGGTGAATTGGAATACCATATTAATTATCTAGAACTTTTGGCAGGTTTTCATGCCCTCCAATGTTTTGTTTCTTGTCAGAGGTCCATTCATGTTAGACTGGCACTCGATAATTCTACTGCTGTGGCCTATGTTAACAATATGGGTGGTACAAAATCCCCTTCATTGGACACTTTATCTAAATCGTTATGGGAATGGTGCATTGCTAGGGACATTTTAGTTTCTGCTCAGCATATCCCAGGCAGGGCAAATGTCAGGGCAGATGCATTATCAAGAGAAATATCCTCTAATTTAGAGTGGTCCTTGGATAGTAAGGTGTTTTGTGGAATTATTTCCCAGACATTTGTTCCTGAAGTTGATTTATTTGCGTCCAGGCTGAATGCTAAGACTGATCAGTTTATTTCTTGGCATCCAGAACCGGGTGCTATGGCTGTGGATGCTTTTAGTCTACATTGGGCTAATATGAAATGTTATGCCTTCCCTCCATTTAGCTTATTGCCTCGAGTGCTTTCCAAGATTCGCAACGACGAAGCCTTAGTCCTGTTAATTGCCCCAGTGTGGCCTACCCAGAGTTGGTATCCACTTCTGCTTCAACTATTAATCAATCAGGCTACCTCGTCTGGACAATCTCCTGACACTTCCTCACAGTCTGGAACAACATCCGCTAAGAAACAAACTGGACTTGGCCGCTTGGATGCTATCCGGAAAGCTCTCTCAGACAAGGGACTTTCGAAGGAATCTATTGAGATCATCTGTACCTCGTGGACAGCTGGCACTGAAAAACAGTACCAAGGAGTGTGGAACAAGTGGACTAGCTGGTCTCATCGAAGATAGATTAATCTATTTCAAACCTCTGTAGACCACGTGGCAAATTTTTTAACTGAATGTTATCATGAAGGCAAGGGGTACAGCACTATCAACACTTACTGTTCTGCGCTTTCTACAACTCTTTGTTCTGTTGGTGATGATAAACAATCCATTGGTTCACACCCTCTGATTGCAAGATTGCTCAAGGGAATTTATTTGCTGAGACCACCAATTCCAAGGTATTCATTTACATGGAACGTTTCCACAGTGACTGATTATTTAAAGACATTAGCTCCCTTAAATGAGCTAAGTTTAAAGTTATTAACTCTTAAGACGGTCATGCTCTGTGCCCTGGCTTCTGCCCAGAGAGAGCAGACTTTATGTGCATTGGACCTTAATTTTAAGAAAGAGTCTCAGAATTCAATTAGTTTTGTTGTGACTCAACATGTAAAGACTTCTAGACCAGGGAAATCTCTCGAGGTTTCTTTTGAATCCTCAGACAATGCCTCAGTTTGTCCCGTTGCTGCATTGAAAGAGTATACATTTCACGTACAGAGGTGCTTAGGTCTAAAAATGGCACGTTTGAGTCAAAATTGTTTTTGTCATTTATTAAACCGAACAAACCTGTTTCTACGGCAACTATTGCCAGATGGATCAAATCGGTTTTAGATTCTGCAGGGATTGATACCTCTATTTTCAAAGCTCACAGTGTAAGGGGGGCTGCCACTACTCATGCCTATGTAACAGGTGTTCCAGTCTCTCAGATCCTTAAGATGGCAGATTGGTCTAGCGAACGCACTTTTCGCAAATTTTATCTGAGAGTTCCTGAGGAAAATGTGTAGGGCCATTTAGAGCCTCTTAATAAATGCTTTGTTGGTGTTTATACACTTGTTTATGCTTGCTATTTTCTGCTGGCTGCGGTTCTTTAAAATCGCACAATTATCCCATAATGTACCCCCTTTGGACAAGCACGTGTTCAAAGGGATTAATTGCGCAACATACACCCTTTAGTATCAGGTGACAGGAGTTTCATTTTTCAGTTCGAGTCAGTTTTCACTTCGAGCGTACCAGACTAGTTTTGTATCGCACTGTTTCGTTTTCGTCTTCCCACCCACCCACCCTGGGTGATTTTCATTAATGTCAAAGGGTGGCAGAGAGGTTTATTAGGCATATCGTTGGCTGTTGTTTACTTTTTGTTCATATCCTTAATAAACTTCTCTCCGTGCCAAAAAGCGAATTGTTTTTCATTTGTGTCAGGGGGCCTAGTTGGGGAATTTGGAGCATATCAAAAGAGAAATGAAAATTAGACGAGAGGTATACTTACCTTGAAGTGTAATTGTAGTTCTCTGAGATATGCGTAGCATTATGGGATAATGCTTCCCACCCTATTTTTGTTTTTTGTTTTTTTGTTTTTTGTTTTCTCCCACCCCGTTTTGTTATGGACCTTGGCCAGTATTGGCACTTCAGGAAGAACTGGTTGCCAGGCCTGGTTCTGGGGTTTATATTGTTACTAATTTGCATTTGAATAGCTTTTTTGAAATGTGACCGCTGACCAGTAGGTATGCAGGAAGTATGCACAATTATCCCATAATGCTACGCATATCTCAGAGAACTACAATTACACTTCAAGGTAAGTATACCTCTCGTCTAATTTTCATATTTAATGGATGACTCTCTTAAATCTCTCTCTCTAAACTCTTTCCAAGACAAATGGAGCTTACAAGTATTCCCTTTAAAATTTTACGGAATGGTCTCAGCAATCAATTGTTTATGTAGGCAGATAGTGGAAACACAGGCGAGGTATGAAAGCTTTTTAAAATTTTTAGAAATCCCCAAATCATCTAGATTAGTTTACAGGAAGCTTGTTTCAAATAAAAGTGAACAACCAAAATTAAGCCAAGAAAAATGGCGCAAAGAAATCTATGTTGAGTTAGATCAAAATATTGCCCGGGAATTAGTTTATGAAATGGCCTTTAAATGTACTAAAAGCTCAAAGCTTAGGGTTTTCAATTTCAAATTTTTACATCGGCGATTAGCGACCAACACCTTTTTAAATGGGATTGGTTGATGATGAAATCTGTACTTTCTGTCAGAGTGAGAGAGAAAGCCTTTTTCACTTATTTTGGGAATGCACAAAAACTAAGATCTTTTGGACAAGCATTATTTCTTTCTTGAAGTCTTGCTAATCTGCCGGTTGACGTTGCTCTGGGCCTAAGGCCGGATAACTCGAAACAAAAATTGCAGATCAACTTCCTTTTTTTTATTAAGTAAATACTTCATCTGGTTGAGTAAGTTTAAGGAGCGCATTCCACGTCTCGATGAATTCTTACTATTTGTGAAACTTATCTACCAAATTGAGAAGATGGATCCACAATCAAAAGATAAATGGAAGCCACTCTTGCCTTTTTTGAATAGTGAGGAAAATTGAATATGCTGCATGCCGAAGTCTCTATTAAACGATTTATAGGAATTTGTAAAATAATTTCTTTGGCTCCCCAATTTCACTTTTTTTAAGGTAGCACTTCTACATTATCTCACATGTTAATGTAAACATTACAGTCAATCCAGGATTACTCTAGCCTTTTCTTGTTGCCCTCCTGTCTAGGAAACAGTGCTTTGTATGTAGCTAACTTAATGTAGGTAATGTATTGTATTCAGCAAAAAAATAAAAAATAAAAATAAAGAAATAAAGAAAAAGAAAAAAAGAAATGAATTCAATTTGCAATTTAATTTTTTTTGTTTATGAATGGAAAGTTGTAAAGATTACCGAGTTTGTGCGCGTTGTGTCAGTTTAGCTTTACGTGGCACGTAAGAAACACTCTTGGACAGCTGTACATGAATGATTTTCTCGGCGAATCGCAGAATTGAAGTAGGAAAAAAATAAATAAGTTATATAACGGCCTAGGTCAGTCCGTATAGGAAAAAACTGTGCCCTCAGTCTTAAGTACGGCCCGAGACCGTAGGCCTACGATAATTAATTAACTAGGATTTAGTGTGTCCACTCTACCTCTCCTCTGCCTTGCTTATTTATTTGCAAATAGAGTGCATGCCATATAAGCATGAAACCATTCATATGTAGCATTAGTATATAGATACCAACTAGAGCGAATACCATATCATTCAGTAAAAGCGTGAAACAGTAATTACTAAATTGTACAAAAGAAAATAATTAGCATGAAATAAGGTAAAACTCTGCGTATAAGAAACTAGATTTTTCCATGTCAGCCAGAATAGGTTGTTATATAAAGGGTGCTTTACTTGAAATCAAGCTCTCTAGGTTCT
Organism: Cladopsammia gracilis; assembly: GCA_022457155.1. Taxonomy (NCBI): domain Eukaryota; kingdom Metazoa; phylum Cnidaria; class Anthozoa; order Scleractinia; family Dendrophylliidae; genus Cladopsammia; species Cladopsammia gracilis. The sequence goes on from JAJGOT010000122.1 coordinate 349,709, forward strand.
TAAATGGGTTGTTATTAATTTTGGTAAGAAAAGAGTGCTTTTATTGATGAGCGAGTGTGGTCATTTATATTACATTCAGTTCATAGATGCATAGAATATAGTAGATTGTAAACTAGTGTATGTCATTATTTGGAATAACTTGGAAATTAAGAACCTACTTTTGATTTCAGCCTGAAATGCTTCTTAGGTGAATGGTGCTTAAAATGAAAATTTCAGCCCAACAGGTTCTTACATTTTAGGTTCTTATACGCTGGGTTTTACTGTAGCACAAAATAGTATGACTAATTTTTCACACTTTTACTGAATGCACTATCTGGGAAATAATTCCTAACTATGTAGTGCTTGTTAGTATTTAGTTATCAACTATTTATCACTCAAGCATTAAGTACTTAATACAAAGAAAAACAAAGGCGGTTAATGACGTGACTATTTACTTTTCACTGTTCAACTTTAGTGCTATCCACTTGTCTGTACAAAATAATGAAATTCAACAATGTATATCAAATTTTATTCCACAGATACAACTGTATATTGCATGAACTCTAAAACCAATTTGATGCAGCACCAATATCTGAACATGTTCAATACATTTTACTTGTTATAAAAGAACTTTGAAATATAACATGTGTGATAATAATTTTAATGAAGTAAAGCCAACATACTTTGATCTAAACATGCAAAATGAGGTAAAACTCTGCTTTCATACACTTCAAATGTGTTATCCCAACTTAAGTAAAATGTTTTCTGATATGAATGCACAATGTCTCTTTAAAAGGATGATCGCAATTGGGCACTAAAAGAGCCACCATCATTAAAGGCATATTGTTGAGGAAATGCAGCCATTGGTGGCTCAGTGGCCTGGAAGATTGCAGACTGTACTGCAAATTTTACTTTTCTTTGTAAGTTCCAGTCTCCAAGGTTTCTCAATGAATTTGCAACATCTTTGCCAAAAATGTCCCATTCATCTTCAACTTCCTCTGTAGATAATGCTTCAGCCAGGTCCCTTAGTGCATTTGCTGCTGTTTCTAAAAAAGGGTTATCACCAGATTTATTCCTCTTTCTACCTGAGCTTGCAACACTCTCTGTTTCCGTAGTGGTATCTAGGTCATCATAAGATTTTTCCTCTTTCTACCTGAGCTTGCAACACTCTGAACACTCTCTGTTTCTGTGGGAGTATCTAGGTCATCATCTACAACATATGATCCTCTTCTACATAAGTCATAGTGTTACGTTTAGCGCATATAACCTCATCCAAGAAACTGCATTCTTAAAAAATTTCCAATTTGAAACGTAAACATCTTTCACACCAGAGCCAGTTCCCTCACTCTTCTTGATTTTACACACCTCATCACGGTAAAATGTTCGTAAACTTTGTAATTTTGCTATAAAAATAAATGAGTAGACTTAAGTTGACACTTAACTGTGATAAATATTGCTCTTCAGAATGACAAAGAATCGACTTACATATGTAAGCTTATGTAATTTTTGATCATAGATATCGAAATTTCATTTTATCTTAAGGAATATTTGTTTGAGAGTGTATTTAGCTCAAGAAACAAAAAAAAACATCGGCCTTACTTTTAATGGCGGGAAGATCTACATCTGGCCAATCTTCTCTTAGTATGGCAAGACTCTCTTCATATTCCTTCTTTTTTGTATTACGGTTCTTGTAGTTCTCGCTGCGACTATTCCAAACTTTCCCTAGCTCGCAATGCCTCTAGTAACAAGGAAACAAGCGCATCTATCCATTTACAGGCTGTACTTGTGGAAGCCGCCATGTTGGATGCACAAATATTAGGGACTGGGTTCTACAGATGACGTCAATATTTTATGTGGCGTCTTGTCCAAGCGGACAATTATCGGTATGTGGCAATTTTTATTTGCTGCATAAAAACTAACACGCCAGCTTTTCAGCAAATACAGTTGTCACATAAAAATTGGTCATTTTTCATCATGTACATGGGCAAATAAAAATTGATTGTGAAGACGGGGCTTTAGTCATGACTATATACTGTACAGTTAATACTTACTGATGTTTTCTCCTTTAAAAAGACAAACATTTTTAGCACAGCATCACTGGGATCTGCATCACTAATTTCTTTGATGGTTTTCTTGATGGTCAGCTCAATAATCTCTCTAATGGTTGCAAGATTTCCTTTAGAGTTCTTTTTTAAGCTCCACCATCAGTTGCTTGTACAGGGTTTTGTGATCGTGTTTGTCTGCGTGGCGTGCCACTGTTGATGCCCTTTTCTCTTTGCTGTTGTAGTATGTGATATTATAAATTTTTGTTTGCCGCATGTAAAAGAGAACAGTTCCCTGTTGTTACAAAAGAAATCAAAGATAAGTAATGGTGGGATGGTTAAAAAAATGGCAGTATAAATGTATTTATTTTTAATTGGCAAGATTGCACTTGGTTTATTTTTTATCAATGTTGCTTTTATGTCAAACTCACCAAGATTGCACAGGGTGGCCTCTTAATAGACGTACGACCATATTTGAAATTCTATCACAACTACCTCAGTGATATTATTTGTCTTGTTGCATAAACCTGTACAGGTTTTGTCAAACAAATGTCATATCTATGACATCAATTCTATCAATTGCCATGTCAATGCTAAAAGAAGTCAAACAAATGGTTAAAATGTCTTTGACCTCGGTGGGATTCAAACCCATGACCTCCGGATTAGATCTTCTGCCGCTCTACTGCTTGAGCCACGAGGCCGTACAGGAGCAGATCGTGGGTAATAAGGTGGTTATTCGTGGCAAGGAGAATGTGAAGGGTACAAATAAATGTTGAGCCACATAGCACTGGTGAAGAAAAAAATCTTTGATCTCGGTGGGTTCGATATTTTTTTTCTTTCCCTTGTGTGGTCCCTCATTTCCTTACTAGGACTAACGCTCAGTATAGGGAAATTTATGGGTTTACTTTAGCACTGTAATTTACACACAGAGTTAATTTTCTGTTTCCTTGTTTGTATCACCAGTGCTACGTGGCACAACATTTATTTGTACCCTTCACATTCTCTTTGCCACGAATTACCACCTTATTACCCACGATCTGCTCCCGTACGGCCTCGTGGCTCAAGCGGAAGATCTAATCCGGAGGTTGTGGGTTCGAATCCCACCGAGGTCAAAGATTTTTTTCTTTCCCTTGTGTGGTCCCTCATTTCCTTACTAGGGCTAATGCTCAGTATTTATGGGTTTATCTTAGCATATAATTTACACACAGAGTTAATTCTCTGATTCCTTCCTTGCACTGTAATATATATTTATTTACCAAGAAACTAGCTTTTATAGTCTTTTATAGGTGGAGATTTGTTATACATGGATGCATAGACGGATATTCTAGAAAAATCATGTTCCTTAAGTGCAGCACAAATAATACAGCTGAAACAGTGTTTCACAGTTTTCTGGAGGTTGTAAGTTCTCATGGACTGCCATCAAAGGTCAGGGCTGATCAAGGAGGAGAAAATGTGGATGTAGCAAGATTCATGTTCAGCCATCCTGAGCGTGGGCCAGATAGAGGCTCCTTCATCACAGGAAAAAGTGTCCACAACCAGAGGATAGAGAGACTCTGGGTGGATGTGCATGTTTGCTGTGTGTACACTTTCTCTAGTATATTCGACTTCCTTGAAAAAGAAGGGCATCTTGACATAAACAATGACATTCACATGTTTTGCCTTCATTATGTATTCACAAGGAGAATCAATGAGACCTTAACACAGTTGATTGGAGGGTGAGATAATCATCCTATTGGTAGTGCTGGTAGTTCAACTCCCAACCAACTTTGGATACAGGGTTTATTTAGCATTGCAAATGATGATTGTGTTATTGCAAATGATGTCTGGAGAAATTTTGAGGTGAGTTTAAAAAGTAAGATTTTCAAAAATAAGCTGTCCTGGAGCAATGGCTAATAGATTCCATACTACAGTTATTATTTTTGTAATGTCATCATTATATTTATGACGGATTGTCCAATTTCATTGACGCTAAAGCATGCTTTTCCTTCCAAATTGTCTACATTTCCCAAGTTATCATGTTTCAACCATAACCCTTAAAAATAGAATGTTTTGATGTGATATCCTAATACTCTTTTTATTTCTTTTAGTCAAATGGCCAAGAAACATTGGATGTGGACAACTGGATAGACTCACACTCACTTGAACATAATACAGTGAATGTACCAGAAACACCTTGTCCTCTGACAGATACAGCACTGGATGAACTACAACAGAGAGTTGACCCAACTCGTCCAAGTGATATCAAGGGGATTGATATATATCTTGAAACCTTAGCATTTGTTAGATATAACCTACAACAATAACTGTATATAAGCATAAAACAGACTGAATATCTCAAGGGTTAGAGGGGACAAAGGAGGACAAGATGCAGTTGTGGCAAAATTAATTAAGAATTATTAATTAATTGTGTTCAACAAAGAAGTGCTTTAGACAACCAGTGAATAGAGAGAGTTCTGGGAAAGTATTTAAATATATGTTGTGTATATACTGTTTGATTTCATTGAAAAGTAAGGTTGTTTTGATATTAAGAATGATAACCATATTTTATAGCATTTTGTTGGAGGGTGGGATAACCATCCCGTTGGAATCATAGATCAATGATTAATACTCTCCTGACAATATAGCACATCTGTATGATGATATTACATTGTGTATACTACAACTAACACCATCCTTTGATCTGTTAATTCATAGGCAGTGCCAACCATTATAATGATTTACGATATGTGGTAATACAAATTTTGAATAAGAACAAAAATTTTGAAAGTATTCTGTTGCCAGGTTTATATTTTATAGAACTATATCACTATCATTATTCAAAATCTTTCATTTCTTATGGTCAACAGAATCCAATCAACTGTTCATATTTTGATGAAAGTAATATTAAAAACAACTGGTTCAAGTGAAGTTACTGGCCACTGGTATAATGAACCGTATGTATGCCATATATATAACGACAATGTACTATAATAAAAATGGAATAAATTATATCCTTACTTCAGTGAATTTCTTAAATGCCAGATAACACAGCATCTGTCAGAACACATTACCAAGTAAAAAATACATGTGACATCACCAGGACAAATGCAATTTTTCCTATGAATTTTGAAAAATGCCACAGCATCTTTAATGCCAAAGGAGACAATGAAAGATAACACAATATGTTTCAACAATAAAAATCTTAACTATTACATAAGTTTATTTCATGCAAACAAATGTATAGTATGGGTGTTGAAAATCAAGCCTGATATTTTTTTCCTAAATTTGCTAAGCCTGAGATTTTTATGTTTAACCATGGCAACACTCTCAAAGTCACAAATTGAGAGACTCCAAGACCAATTTGCAGAATATTCTCATAAGAAACTCAGTGTCAATGTTACAAAGAATCTGGCACTGTAAGGCATTCCCTTTAGACTCCAAAATTCAAGCTAAATTTCACCACCCACTATAGTTTAACTGACTATCCGTTCATTTTCAACTAAAACCCTCCATATCCTGTTGCCTGCATAGCTATGGTTGCATCCATTTTTCGTTTGAAGTCTTGGTAGTGTTCAGCATTGACTGGTAAGGACAAAACACCCAAGGGTCAAGAAGCGATTTCTCTTTGCGGTTGAACTTTACATAGATTGGTTGTGTTGGGTAAAGTGGACTTCCTAGCACAAACTGAAAGGAAGCGGCCTGTAGTTGACATATGTGCATCTTTAGAGTGTACTGCAAGAGAGAATATTCCCATTTTGCTTACATGCAGTATCATTTGTATCTCAAAAATGATCTTAGTCCACTCGTGTAACTGCAACAAACAACCGTTTTTGGACTAATAGCTTTTGCATTATTAATTAATAATACAATATAAACATGCATGAACACATATTTGTGGTATTTATTTATTTTTGCTGATGAAGTTTTATAGGTTATTCAATGTAAAGTTTATTGTTGGTGTCAATTTCCTCTTATTTAGAATAAATGATAGTCCTGTGCTAAAGAGTGATATAACCGATAGACATATTACCTCAGTGGAAGAGCATGGGTCTGTGAATTGGCTGGGGGTTGGAGCCCCAGCTGGACCACCACTCAAGGTCTTAAAATAACCTTGTTTTATATTTAAGTTTATAATTGTTAGGCTTTGTTGTCTTATTGGATAACGACATTAAATTGGAGGTCTCATCTCACCACGCACTAACCACTACAAGAACAGGCTGCCCCAAGCTAAAAGCCTTTGTGACTCACTCTCCTCCCTGCCTGGTGGCAGTAAATATTAATGTTTTACACATCTCATCCGCATAGTGGTTATTGGTGAGATGGATGCTCACACTCATGACCCCTACATTCATTATTTTACATACATCTTTTCATACATGTCGATACAGCAGTAAACACCAGTGACAATCATTGCATTCACATCACCCAAGCAGCAGCCTCTGAGTTAATGAGTATGCGGATGCAGCGAGAATATATCAATAATGTACCTGACAGGCTTCGAACATACTTACACCAATTGAAGGCCAACTGCTGATCTTCTTCTAATTCATCTTGTTTGCAGCTTGAATGTAAAACTATTTTCTTCTCTAGATCTTCTGCTGATACAACAACTTCATTTGACCTTGGAAAGACATTCGGTGAAAACCATAGCTCTTTCTTGTTGGCAAGGAATGAGGCCAGCGATATGATCTCCATGCCACGCCTTATATCGTACAGTGAGTGCAAAGTGGATCATAGAAATCTCCAGGGCTGCATCTCTGTTTGTCTTAGTTAGTTGTTTATTAACAAACCCAGCTGCTGTGAGTGCATTCAGAACACCTTCAGATGCATTAAGTTCTGCAAACTCCTCATCTGTGTTTGCATCTCTTACCTATCATAGAAGACAATCATGTAACTGAATCTAATTGTAATAATTTTTATCAAGAATGGATTTCAAATAATAATAATTTGAGTGTTTTGGCCTTACTGAATTGAAAGTAGTTGTGATGAGCACTTTGGAACACTTGTATATGGATGTTTGATTTGCTTTTATGTAATATATACAATATGAGCGGGCGATCTGCATGAGAATTTAAAACAGCGAACTGCAAGCGAGCTGTTTTAAAACTGATAAGGATCAAACACGAATATTGTATGTTACTATTCTTCACCTACATCAGCAGTCTTCCAAAGTATTAGAAAATATTAATTAGAAAGTTCCAAATCACTTTTTAATTTATTAGAAATTTTAACTGCTGAAAATATCATGTTTATGCACCTCTGGGTTAATTCAATTGAATTTTCCATGATCCACTACACAAGCTAAAGAAGTATAAGCATATAAAATATGTTAAAGTTAACGTCATTGTCATTTTTTAATACTATAATGACTGACCTTTTCAATAATTTCCCTTTGCTCTAAATCTGGAATATCACAGAGAGTTAAGTAGGGTATGGCCTCATCAATGGAACCTGTAATTATGTATGCCACAACTGCTTCAGAAAGGCCTACCAAAAGGTAGCCTTCATGCAGAAAGGAATGACTAATTATCAGTCCAGTGTAGTAGAAAAGTAAAGAATCAAGTGATTCCAAACAATGAAGAGGCACCAGATGATCTTTTTCTCCCTCAAACAGGTGAATAGACGAGTTGGACTCACCAGACACAAGGAGAGACATGCACAAGTGGAAGTACTCTCTCGTTGGACCAGATGCATCAGATCCCTCTTCTGCTTTGAATTCCACATTGGGAGTACTCCTGACATTCAACCCTCTCTTATACAGTGTGAAAATTTCACGCAGGGGTTTGGAACTGTAACGATCAATAGAAATGTGCTGTTCCATACTTGACAGCCAGTGTTGTCTAAACATGTTCACATCTGTATCAGAGGTATCAAATATGGATGACATCAAGCCATTATCATCAAAACCTAAAGGAAATGAAACAAGCAAAATTTCAATCATATTGAATCGATAACATTTATCTGTGTCACTGTTTTACTCTGACCAAGGAACAAAGTCTGAAATATCAGTAGGTTTCCCTTCTTTTTACAATGTTCAATAATTCACCTATATTTATCAACAAGTCATTATTTGTTTTTTGTTTATTATTTGTAAAGTGGTCTCTTCACCACTCAGTAACTTCCCAGGCAACCTTTTAAAAATATTTACCCAGTAGAGCTTGTTATAGTTGCATCTAATGACCCTACTTCAGCAATTTTTTTTTTTAATTTCTCTGTAACTTTTACCTGGAAACATTTCAAGAAGTTGTGCCAACGAGCCATCTAGACTCTGCAAAACATACAGATATAGACAGCATAAGATACAAAAATTTTGCTAAATGAACAGGTATGGAATATTGTCAATTTTTTAAAAGAGTACTTGCCTTTGGCTCATGATTGCCTATATTGATAAACATACATGATCACTCATGATGTAATGTACTTTTAAGTTTCATCCAAAGTAAGATAGATAACATTTAAGAATTTTAAATTATTTACATGTCACAGTTACACAAGTAAATTAATCTACATGTATGCATTATTTGAGTTCCTAGCAATACACTGAATTCTAGAGAGCCAAAACGAACGCAGTTGTTTGGATTATCCTGTGTTCTTGAATATTTAATGATTTTTCATGTTTTCCACTTACCAATGCACTTCCACTTTTCTGAGCTGAACTCCCATTACTATCGTTACTCGGGTTTACATTATCTTTCATTGTCGAGTCTGTTTGAGGCTTTTGATCATCATCATTATGATCTTTGTTTGTGAGATCAACAGTCTGTTTGCCCCTGCTAATAGGATTTAAAGAATGAAAACTAGATATTCTCAAGTAATCATGTAAAGTAACACATATACAAGACTCGGCTACATTATCAGTTTACAAGCCAAATTCACGATTTGCCATTTTCACAAGCAAAACAAAATTGTACACAAGTACTAGGTGAAAGACCTGTAGTTAATTTTACTGAAATGTTCACAACCTTGCAACAGTCATCCAAACACCCAATATTATGTCATATATCATGTTATATTTGTCTTAAGTTATATTTTATTGATTGTAATACTGTTTATTTAGGGTCCTACTGAAAACCACTTCCTTTGATGTAGGCTCGCTCCCTTTTGATAATAATGTTATTGCTCTTTTTGCTTCTGCCAATGAGTTGTAAAAATCATATAAAACTATTGCTGTTTGTGCTTCTGTCAATAAATTATCAGTCCTAAACAATTATTTCAATAAGCATTAATCTAGTAGACATTCCAAAATGAGTATTCAACTATACATGCTCTAATATTCATTTTTTTTTAATTGTTTGTTAGTTTTAGTTTTGATTAATGAATAGGCTAAAAAAGAGTTGAGTGTCTATAGCGATACTTCATGTAACATCACAAATTGTCATGCCATTCATTGCCATCCGTGATTAGCAAAACACAACATAAACACATGCGTATCCATCTGATTTTTGGTCAATGGAAAATTTAACTACCCTAAACTAATCTACGTTTCAGTGCAGACTATTCAAACAATTGATTGTTCAATAAAAATATTCATTTGAAGCCAAAATTCCAGGTCAAACTACTACCTACTATACAAACTACAATAACAACACGGCTGTTTTGCCAACCACAATTAGCATGCAAATGAGATTCAAGGGCTAAAATGACATCACTGTTAGTAAGCATGAAGTATCGCTATATGAGATTAATGCATGATCATAAAAATTTGAGTTATAAAATAAAATTCCTTACTGAATGAACAACATTTTTCTATTACCTGTTATCACTTTGAATGCAGCTACATTCCCTCCTTATGTTTTTTAACTTTCCAATACAAAATGTTTTCACCACAGTTTACACATTCAATAGTTGGGCCACTCTGTGGAAGGTCCTTTGAAAGCATCAAAATATAACTCAGTACATTGGCAAAATGATTCATTTTTAAGGGGGTGAAGGGGAATAGACCAAACCAATTTCACTTACATCTAAACTAACAGGACTGAGGTCTAAGTCCATCTGAAGAGGGCACACATAGGTTATTGCCTGCCCCACACAGACACTATTTTTAAGGTAGGCAAGGGAATACCCTTGATTCCCTGGCCGTATCACTTCCAATTTTCGTTTTCCTCCTCCACCTCCAAATGCTCGTAGTAACTCAATGCCTCCTCCATCTTTAATTTTTGAGTATTCCAGCCCAAGAACATTGATAAATTCTTCGTGATTGGCATTCTTATTAGGGAACGCAAGTTTGCGTTTACCTAATCCTGCTAATTGGAGATGATAAAGTTCACCTTTCGATGGGCTGCAACTTTCATTGACATGTGCCAGAAGACAGAAATAGTGAGTCCAAGTTTCCTTTGGTTGAAAGAATGGTGCATTTGCTTTCATTTTCTTGGGCGCCTTGCCTCTATCATTTGTTGGGTTTCTTTTTTGCCCACTCCTTCCACATAGTCCTGGAAAAGCCCTCCTTCAAAGAAACCATGAAAACCATCATCAATTAAGCTTATATGGATTTATAGTGTATGTAAATGCATGCACATTTCAAAGATTAAAACAATTAAATTAAGTTTGCTGAAGCATGCTGTAGTATGTAAATAATATGTACATACATCTAGTTAAACAAAACACTCGACATCCACTAAAGATTAAAAAATATTCCAGTGATAGCATGGGGTTGCAACAAATGACAACAAAACATGACCAAAATATAAACAAAATGTGACCCTCCAATACCTCTCAGGGTCTCAAACTTCAAACTTAGATAAAATTAGATTAAATGGATGCAGCAGCTCTCGTAAGGTGTTACACCATTGGCTTGCAACCCTTAGACCTAACAATAGGACAAACACAACAATGGACCCTAACCCTAAAAACAATAGCAGCTGTGTTTTACAAGGCCAATGAAAATTAAACGTTTCCGATCAGAAAAATATTTCACCTCAAGCACCTACAAGTCAGCAAGTTCCATTTAGTTATCTGCAAGAGATTATATTATTAATTTTATAACCATGCTGATGGCAGGCAATCTTTTTCATACCATAGATGGCATTAATCAGTTGAGAAATGCCCTTCAAAAAAGTTATTGCAACCACAGTACTATCAACGCAGGTTTGTTCTACTTAAAGCAAGTACAATGGTGTCATAAACAGTACCTGATGATGCCACAGGCCCAATGGAGGGAGGGGAGGTGGGGGGGAACTCGAATTTTAAATGACCTCCAGGTGGAAAGTATTTTTGGGGCCAGTTGAAATTTAGTAACACATTTTTGGGTAGTGAGATTCCGGAAAGGATTCTTTTACATAAAAAAAATCATAGTGATGGTGGCCCATGTTTTAACAAGTGACAGGGCAAACAAGGATCACATATAACAAAGGTTTTGACAATAAATACACAGGTCACCCAAGCTAAAGACAACCGAACGCTGCCACGTACAATATAAGCAATATTGTGTTACAAAGACTCAATTTATAAGAGTCTGTATGGGACTGTGACGATTCTGTTTTAGAATATGTCAAATGGAATGTTTTGTGAATAAAAACGACTTACCCTGTTGTATATTCTATGTAGTTTGACAGCTTCTCAAGAAAACAACACAGCAACAGGGCAAGTCGTTTTTATTCACAAAACATTCCATTTTATATGTTACAAACCCTTACAAATCAAGTTTTTGTAACACAATACCGCTTATTATATCGTGCCGGTGTTTCCTTGTCTTTAGCTTGGGCGGCCTGTGGCTTGAGCAGCCCGAGCGATTGAATACCTGTTGAATATACATGAAATTGAATGACCTATGAAGTGTGAACAATGTCAAAAATACCCTTTGATCAAAGTATGGTTCATTGGGCTAAAACCCACCCCTAGTTTAATGGGCAATAAGTCATTTTATTGAGCTAAGCCAAATTCATTTCATTGGATCATAGTTCATTTCATTGGTCTATAATTCATTTTATCGGGATATTTTTCATTTCATTGGGCTATTTTTCACGTCAATGGGCTATTATTCATTTCACAGAGCAAGGCAGCGTTCATCTCATTGGGTAATAGTTCATTTTATCGGGCTACATTTCAGTTCATCGGGCTGTCATTCATTTCATTGGGCAATGGTTCACTTGTCATTGGGCTATTATTCATGTCATTTGGCGATTTGTTTATTTCATTGGGCTATGAGCCTGGTCCTTTTGATCAGCGGTGTTACCACTAGTACCCAGGCTTTACCATCCATTGCTGTCTTCACAGGGAATTATTAAAAGAAACAAAATATGATATTCATAGTTAGCACGGGAAAGGAAATGAAAATCACAAATACAACATTGATGTAAAAGCGTGTGCCTTTTTTATTCACTGGGCTTTCTATGTTATTTGGGATGCTTGCTGGGTAATGAATTTTGTCACCAAAAAGTCATGTGACCTTTTCCAGCTTGTTTGTCGCCCTTACTTTTCTTGCCGTCCGGCATCAAATATTGGCATTCTTTGTAGCTTAAAAACAACCCGCAACATTTTGGAGATGAGCGACTACATAAATAATGCTCATGCCATATTAAAGAAAGCAATTGACAAGCTAGATCGTCTGGCAACACCCGGAACAACTACGTCGAAGCCAAGACAAAACCAAAATACCAGTACAACAAGCCCTGGAACAAGCACAAATCGAGTTCAGGAAAACTTACGGTAAAATATAGTACTACTTTATCAAACAGCGTTGATATTATTTAGAATACGCGTCAATTAGCTAGCTAGCTATCACACTTAATTCTTAACATGTGATCAGAACATCTGCCATTTTGAATCGAGGCGAACTAGTCGTCAAAATAACTTGGCTTCTTTAACTCAGGCTTATAGAAATGATGCATATCAGTAAATTCAGTAGACTTGTGGAAAATGAGATTAATCCAGGGGATTTTGATTTGCTCCATCAAATGCTATTTAAATTCCAAGACTCGACTTACTGAAGAAGTAAAAATTATGCATATATTCAGCAAAAAGGAGCAGACTTTTGACGAATTTTGCACAAATTTAATTTCAGGTAGAGGACATGAAGTCGGGTGTCGCAAATATGTGACCTTCCATGGGAAAACGTACACTAACACTTCTCCGTTAAACAGGTAAAAATAAACGGATAGTAAACAGCTAATTCAAGCGTTTAAACGGTCTCCATGACCGTTTAAACGGATAGCCAAAAGTATTAAACAGTTGAGCAAAGTCCAAAAACAGATAGCTTAAAACGTTAAACGGTGCAACAAAATTTTAAATGGTTCGCTTAAACCGTTAAACGATTGAACAGAATCAGAAAACGGTTGGCTTAAAACGTTAATCGGTTGAACAAAATCATTAAACGGATAGCTGAAACATTAAACAGTCAAACAAAATCTCTAAACGGGCAGCTGTTACATGTAAAAACGTTTAACGGTTAACGGTTAATGAAAACTTAACGAATCGACTACGAGCTTTGATTGTTTTGCTTTCATTCGCTGACGCTGATTTTTAATTTGCATATGTTAAACCATTTCATAAAACATCTCGCAATCGGTGATAGAAAATTAGAACAGTATAACACGCAAAATCGAAAGTCCCAAGAAAAGCACAGCGACACTTCAGACTTGGCGTAATTTGGTGAGCAAAACGACAAAAACAGAATTCTTGGAAGCGCTCATCTGTATTCAGGTTTCAAATTACACTTTTGACATATGCAAATTAATTGCACTTTTTACCGACAACTACAGCAACAACAAAAATAATTTTTCTGCTACATACCTTTCCCTGCTGTCCTTAACTTCGTTTATTATAAATTATTTAGTTTCAATCAAGATCTATTTTAACAATTAATTATTAGTAAACATGAAGTTCAGAAAGAATTTTACACATGAATTTTGCACGACTAATACACTTGGGACTCGGGGCCACTTGTTTACATGAAAGAAAGCATGCATGTTCATAATTCCCTGGCCTTTGTCAAAGCGACAAACAGATGGTTTCATCACCCTAAATAAAGAGCTTGGTGAAGGTAAACAATTAGCCTGCCATTTACTTGAAAAATTTTGATTTTAAAACCGAAAATAAAAAACACTCAGGTTTTGATTTTAATTTTCGCAGTGGCTATTCGTACGGCACCCGAACGCGGACTTTGAGTTGCTGTTCATACGGGAGTCCAAAACTTTCGTCAATTTTTTATGTTATTCTTCACTTTTATTGATCCACAATATTAAATGTTCGTTTAGTGTTATGAAGCGCTTCTGGTAAGCGATGTTGATTTGGCTCAAACTAATTTGCCGAGTCTCTGTATACTATGTGAGCCACTCATTTTGTGACACTTAGAAATTTTTCGCGTCAAAGAATACTCCCGTATGGTCAACTTCGATTTCCTATTCGTACGGGAGTCTAAAACTTTCGTCAATTTTTGATGTTATTCTTCACTTTTGTCGATCCATAATATTGTAAGTTTGTTTAGATTCACGAAGCACTTCTTGTGAGCGATGTTTATTCAGCTACGCGAAGGAATCTCGTGACACCGCCATGTACTCCCCGCTAACTTGTTATTGTTATTCATATGGAGTCTTGTAATGAAACATATACTGTAATAATAAAAAGAACCGAAGGCAGGACTCGGTCTTTGTAACATTGCTAACTCCACAGATGCTGCCTTGTGCTCCTACCACTGTATCAGGAATCATTTCTACTTGAGGCAGCTCTAGTTGATAACTGTCAGTAATTGTGCAGGAATATTCACTACCATTTTTTGGTGGGTTGAGATAACGTTCTTTGTAGTGGTTGCCTTTCACTCATATGTTCTTAAAAATGTGTTTCGCCTTCTCTGATGGAATTACCTTGGTCTTGCCAAAGAACAATTCCTGATGGATCTAGTAGTATACCTTCTTGTTTGTTCAATGTGATTAAGTTTTGTTGTTATTTTCTTCACACCATCTAAGCTATGAACTTTTGCTTTTACAGTAACAAATTGGTCAGCTGTGGCATTTTTCAGAGAGTCCAATGATGTTACTATGTCTGTTGGCACAAGCACTGGAGTGAACATTTGCTCTTCACTTAAGACAGCAGGTGATACCTGGGTTCTTTGGTCAATGACAACATCATTTGTGGCCCCAGTGTTAACTCGGAATTGTTGTATTTTGATAGGCACTTCTTTATCTTGATAATCCCTCATTTTCGATCTTTTTTGTCTGGAGAAAAACAAACTGTTGTTATTGTTTTTGTGTGGATGTTAAAATGGAAGAACTTTCTGTTTGCACTGCATTTGACTGGTGATACATTTGCAATGTACTCAAGCATTTCCTCGCTGGCAGTTGAAGAGTTCTGTGATGATGTACCTGTTGCGAGGATAATGATTTTTGTGATAAGTAATAATCCTTCTTTACTTGTAGGTTGATTTATGGTGAGTTGATTTATCCTTATCACTTTTTAAGGGTAGGTGAAATCCTGTGCTTTGACCATTCATGTGATGCCTCTGACTGGTTTTTAACAGTTGGATTTATTTCTTATGTCTGTTTAATTATTGAAAGTTTGAATTTTTGTGACCTTTGGGAATGAGAGGGTTATTAGTTACAAGTGTTTAACAGCCCATAAAAACAGTAATCCTGCAGCCTTCCAGACGGGCCTTCTGATTGGTTATCCTTGCTTTTCCAGTACCAGTTATACCGATGGTGTTTTAACCAACGCGTGTCTGATTGATGTTGCGTCGTCAATTGAACCAGCAAGCATCATGCGTCGTTCAGCGTAGGCGTAATACCTTTCTCGTTTTCACAGTTTTTCGCATTGACATACTGCAGTTAACTACAGAAAAGATTTTATAAGAGATTATATATACCACTACGGTGAACAGATTATTTATTAGAGATTATATATAGTACTATGGTGAACAGAGATTAAATATACTTTTACGGTGATCTACGAAGGTGCTACAACGGTGAACAAGGTACGATCGAAGGTGAGTACCCGTTGAGTTGTACGGTGAACTACATAATATGAGTCGGGTTGAGTGCCCTAATTCGGGACAGGTTGCCCTAATTCCTAACGATTGAACCTATTCTAAAACAACAGGTTAAGCATGCCAACTTGTCACTTTCCATTTAGTTTATTTTGTCATTTATGCTAGTTTTGTTTCTTTCCTATTGTTCTTTTGTCACATTTAGCATCCATTTAAACTGCTGTAATTAGCATATTCAAATTGTAACTACTTTTATAAATTTAGATATTCAAATTGTAATGAGCTTCTGCAACTGAAGATGGCTGCCGAAACATGTTTTGCAAATTGAAAATTGTTGGGCTATTTCTTCAAGTTATCAATATACGCTATGTAAACATGACGTATATCCATCGATGGTGGTAAATTTCACATTTTGACAAGAGAATACAAAAATGACAGACCGGCCTGGATATTTTCCCTTCAATCTGTGCTTTGTTATAAATGTGTTGAATTATAGAAGTGCTTAATCTTGTGTGATATATAGACAATGACAGAACAGCTGTACATACACGATAATGAATAGTAAAATGAAATGTTTTTTTATTGTAGGTTTGATCAGTGGACCTTAGTTGTGCATGTGTATCATGGTGAGTTCCTTGTGTAACTTTGTTTAATTATCCAATAAGCCAAAGTCTGATAGGCAAGTTAATGATTTGAGAGTGTTCAGTTCAGTGTAATGCTTTGAAGAACAGAATATAGTTCAGCTTTTTTTTCAATGTGGCATTTTATTCATTGAGATGCTAAAAAGTGGTAGGGTATTATGTATTTACTTGGGAAACCAATCATTTTCATCATTCCAAATATTTTGGTAATTTATTGCAACACATGTCTGACAATGCAAATGTACATTCTTGACATTTTTTAAAAATCAGGAATTTTGTTGTTTGGGCATGTGTGTTTAAAAAGCTGTCTACTGAATATGTGGAAAATTTCAGTTTAGAGTATTGCAGCTTCGTTGAATATTTGGACTTTACCAATGGCTTTGGTTACTTTTAGGTGCCACACTATATAGTGATTAAAAAAAATTCAACATTTCCCCTGACATTTTAACTTTGGAAGATTGGCTTGTTCAATTCCTGCCTCCATGGGCCAAAAAAGCTGTTCAAATGCGCAGTTCAATTCAAGTGTCATATTTTTTCTCATTGACAATGTTGCTAGTGTGTTTTATCATTTATCAATTAATAGGGGTTGATGCTTTAATTTACTGACAGCGATCCACGTTTATGGCAAACAGCATTTTCATTTTCAAATATATACATGAGTAGCTTTATGTGATGATATCAACAACTACAACAACAACAACGATTTATTTTCAAATAATAAAACAAAATATACTAACAACCCGCAAATAACTAGAGTTAACCGTGGTGGGTTGCTGCATACTATACAATTACAGAAGCTAAGTATAAAATAAATGACTGATAACAATAGATTCGAAAATAAGGAATGGATAATTTATGATTAGTTACAACAACAAATAAATAAATTTATAATAGAAATAAAAATAAATGTATAAATTAAGGAGAAGGGGTAATAAAGTGCAGATTAAAGTCAATTAAATGTTTTAAAATTAAGAAGACTGGTACAACGAAATTCGACATCAACATACATGTAGATATCCTAACTCTCTAAGACCAGTAACCACATGTGCATGTGTGAACTTTTTATAACTTCTTTTTATCTCTTTTGTTCCCTTTTCAGTCCAATTGGACAGGAAGAGGCACAGGCAATTGCCCAAGGTGCAATAATTTATATTCCAATGCATGGAAGCCAAAAAACTGCATTGAATGCGGTTTTGAAATTGTTTTAAAACAACCACAACCAAGAAAAGAAAGATAGAGTGGCCAGAAAGTGTCCTTGTTGTCGACTCTCAACTTGTCAGGATATACTCTGTGAAATTAGACTATCGTTCCAACAGGGTTTTTGTGGTGAAAGACAATGTCAATGTTGTATGCCACCAGGAAAATTGTAAAGAGAGCAGGGCAGTGCACATTGCAAGTGCTGTACCCTTCTCCTGTGCACATAAGCTGCCACAAACGAGTCATCTCAACCCTTGTCTGCAAAAATTTTAACCGAACATGAAATTCAAGACTACAAGTGCGACAAGCCAACACAGGAAAAGTTGTTGAAGCAGCTGGATACACCGGAAGATTTTCGGCATATGGTGAAAGTGTCAGGACACTGCTTTGCCATTTTCACTGAACCTTCAACATCAAATCCAACAGGATTTTGTCATGTTGAAATGGATGGTAGTGGCGGGAAATTACAATGTACAGATAAGAACTGCAGCAGAAATCTGGAGGCAGCAAATAATTAAAGATGAAGACTGTCTGTTTGCATGTTCATGCTTTGTATATTGAAGTTGCCTGAACAATATAAACAACAAGAAGTTTCCTGTAGCTCTGCCTCATCTACAACTCCAGACACAGAGCCTGATGCCTCTGATTTCGGTTTGTCAGTGAGCAGGGAATCTTCCATAAAACTTAAACTAACAAAAACCATTCCCTATCCTGTGCCAAAAACCATTCTCACAGCATGTAGGATGCAATCAATATGGCCATCAAGTTTCCTTCCTCTGGCACTGGTTTGTGATCTGTGTGGAAGCCCCCTAATGAATGGACAACGTCATCCTGGCCAGGGACGTGATGATCTTTCATACATATTGACTCCCTGGAGCTTTCAACCTGTGGGAATTCAAGTAAAATTTTGCACCAACCAAATGTGCAAGGCCATGCATCAAGTATGGCCTGTTGATCAAGGTATATTTAAAAATATCTCCTTTACAAATGAAGTGAAAAATGTTTTAAAAGAAAATGTTTTAAGTGCATCTACTTTAACTGGGCCACTTGGAAGAAAAGAGCCCAATCAAAACATTAATAAATTGAGAACAAAAGACAGCCACTTTTTTGTAAAGATACCAATAATGTTGAAGCATGCAGACAACAGAACTGTAACAAAATTTTTGACAAAATTGCAGACCACTCAGAAAAATATGTCATTTCTTATTGTTTAGTTGTGATCCTATCCATCTATTCATTAAGTTGTTCTCTGGTTTTCTGGATGCTATTGGCCTGTTTAATTATGAAAAATATTGAAATTTACTTTTATTACTTTTTTTTGCTATGATTTGGTTAATTTTCTCACAAGTTGGCCAGTTCAAGATAACTGGTATAAGAAAATTAATAATAATTAAGAGAGGTATTTATTTGTTTAGAAAATAATTATAGTAAGAAATTCTTATATTTATGCTCTTTAGCAGTTACCAAGTTTAAATAATAATTATATTTTTTTTGATGACATGTTCTTGATTCTTCTGTTCCAAGTCCACTCCCTCTGGCTTTTTTGAAAAAAAAATGTTTGCACAAAAATTACTGTTACATAATCAGAAGCTACAATGTAAGACAGTCATCAATCAATCATATTCTTGTTGTTTGTATTTTTTTTCTTAAAGGTTTATTTAATGTGTGTGACAAGCTGTTGGTTGCCATAGAGATTCTTGTTCACTGGAGAGAACTGTTTAAACGTGGTGTTCCTCTAACTGTTGCAATTGAAAGTAGCCTTGAAAGCTGGAGCAAGTGTGGTCAGGTATTGTTAAGTATATAGGTTTAGCATTATTATTTTTTACATCAATTCCGGATATACATGTAGAGTTTAATGCCCTGATATTTCGCTTGTTATTTGGCATATACCATCAGTGTACTGTTTGTAATGTCACAGGTATTAAGTATATAGGTTTAGCATTATTATTTTTTACATCAATTCCGGATATACATGTCACTTGTTTGTTTGTTTGTTTTTAGTTGCATTTTAAAAATATTGCATGATGTCATTACAAACTAAGTTACAGTAGTTTTCATCTCTTCAAATGACAGGGCACTTATAATATGAATGTTAATTTTTTCAGTGGAAAGATAGTCATAAAAGCTTGGGGCTTACAGGGCTGTCACTAAGATTTGAAGTTGCTGGGTAATTGTAATTAGTAGGCAGGGAATCAAACAGCTGGGGAGTTCTTTTGGTTCTATTTTCCTTATACATGTACTGTACTTTCCTATGAAAGTAGCTGGGGGTCATGCTCATAGTAGCCAGGGGAAATCCCCAGCCTCCGGCCCTTAATGACAGTTCTGGGCTTATGAACTTATTTCACTAGCCCAATAGCCCAATAGTCTCCCATTCAGCCATTATTGTCTCGTCAGGCAATGCTCCTCCCCACTAACGGCTGCTGAAACCTGGACCACATAACTTACCTGATTTAAGCCAATCACAGTTGCAGTGCCATTTTCGAACTTGCTCATGCCAAATTCTTTACGCTTGACTCCTCCAATCATAGCATGCATTTTATCGTTGACTCAGTTGGATGTTTTTCACGACATTATTATAAAAGGTGACATAAAATCTGTGATTTAATGTGAGCGCAAGTCTGTGTTTAGCATCATGGCTAAAAGAGTCAAAGAGCCAAGTCTTATGCGATAGTCACGGTCTAAATTGGAAAAGTGGCATCTTGTGCAGATGTTTTTTTAGCTCCTCATAGTTTATTCTGCGTTTAATTTGATGTGTTTCTCAGAGCTAGGCAGTACCTCCATCGACAGATGTACATGTATGGCGTCATTGCATCTGGTTTGAAATATTTTAATCTCCAGCGTGGTAGTTGTTTTGTAATTCTCATGGATGCAAGTGGTTTCACTGAAAGCGATGGACACATAAAGCACCTAGAGCTTTCTTCAACAATTTTTTTTTTTAGTTTCGTCTGCCATAACACCAAGGCACGGAAATTCAGTACTGAGCTAGGATGTCTGGCACACGTAAACCGGAAACCACCAGCTTTTTTTTGCGTGAAAACTTACGTCATTGCAATTTTGCTGATACATGATTGGTTTGCTGAATTTATCGTAAACACAATGGGCAAGGAATGTGGTCCAGGTTTCAGCAGCTATTAGTGGAGAGGAACATTGCATGATGAGTCAAATAATGGCTGCATGGGAGACTAACAGCCCAATTAATGGGCAAAATATAGATATATATATATTTTTGCTTCACAAAGATTGCTCAATGCAAATACATGCAGAGCAAAATATGAGTTTTTTGGTATATAAAATTTAGAACAGAAAGTGATCAAAATGTAATTTAAACATTTATCTTAATTTGTTTTATTTTAGATGGAGCTTAATGATAATGAGCTGAAATGCATCACAGGATTGCTGTACAATGGTTTTTATGCTTTCGAATTGATTTCTGAATGAAATATGGATGATGTTATCTGCGGAATTTGTGGTGTTGTTGGTCAGGTTTATTTTGGTGATGGCAATGAAAAGAATTGTTGCAGCATCGATAAGGTGAATTAATATCCAATATCTTTATCTCTACATGTACATGTAAGTCTAGACGGTCATCCAAGTTTGAGCCATTCTTAATCAGTGTTATCAATTTTTTATGTGTAAATGCACATACAGTGTAATCAATAATTTCTATCAGCGGGCTGGTATATTTTTACAAGTTGTACTGTATGTTGGGACTTTTATACAAACAAATATTTATAATTGTAATAATGATGATGGCAATCGATGGTTATGTATATATTTTTTGCTCCAGTCCAGATAGTGTTTGTTATTTAGAGGTCAATGTAGAGTCTCAGTTTGGTCAATTTAAAAGCCTGATTTTGATGTTTGAAATTTATACTACACTGCTTCTTTAAATATTTTTTACAGTTACTGTTACATGTATTTAAGGATTATTGATGGACCAATGTTACTATAAAGTTTAACTTCATATTTTTTTTAAACTTAGATTGACTACTGCCAAGAATGTGACAGAATTCCCTCATTGGAGACATTTCTATTGTCCTTGAAGTCAGTCTTTGTGGAGAAGATAACCTATACTTCTTTGAAACAAGATAGCACAGTTAAAGCTGTTAGTGCCACCCATTATTGCCCCAAGTATGAGAGGTGCAAAGATTTTTAACACTGAGATGGAAAAGAAGAGTGTCTACATGGGAGGCAAATTTTTTGAAAAAGATAAAATTAATGGTACTTTTTCTTCATTTTATTTATTTGAGAGTTTTGCTTATTATAAGACAAAATAAGAAAGTATGCTATCAACTGTTCAAAACTCAATTGCTAAGTTCTGTACATTTGATTTATTATGTTATAGATTTATTATTTATTTAATTGTGATATTATTTCCATGCTGAACGGACAAACTGAATTAATGAAAGAAAATGAAAGGTTTGCAGGCTGTTAGTTATCGAAATGTTATTTTTGTTATCAATGTACATGTACATATATTTATTTCTAAATGAAATTGCTAACATGCATCAACTCACTCCATTGCATTATGGCCATCTGTTATTGATTAGCTATTATCATATTAATTTGTTATAACCAATTTGACACATTTATCTACAATCTATATAACTGTAGGTGATCCAATGCTTTTACATCATGTCATTAAAAGTAATCATCTGGACATGACATTGTTGGAGAAGTTGACCCAGCATGAACTACGCAACATTTGTGAAGAATGCAAAATTGAAAAGGTTGCAAGTCTTTCAAAGGTGACTATTTGAAAATTTACATTGATCTGTGATTTAGGTAAAAATTCTTGCACGGATGAAGTCAGAATTCGAACTAATTGTCTGATTTCCAATTTCCACTGAATTTTACTCTGTTAATAACAGTCATTTACATCGACTATTGGCCAACTCAAACTCCCCACTAACACAAACTTATTTTATTTTATCTTCACTTAATTTTCCGGTCTTATGTAAAACATTGGTTGGTAAACGTTGAGGTGTCAGAACATAGCTGAATGACTTGTTGGGATCTTTAATATTTACTTGACAACAATGTCATTATGTATGGAAGGATAGTTTAAGCCTGTTGTGTAATATTAAATTATAAAGGTTTGGTTACTGTCAATGTGCGGTTTTGGTATCATGTCTCCTATTCATTAGGCCCTGCTTATCCAAAGACTTCAATCACTGTACTCATCATTGTTAACTGGAGCTTCACCATGCCATGGTTTCGCCCATGTACGTGGCCACACAGGTGGATTCTATCACATGGTTTGCCGTCATGGGGTAAGTTATAGGTTTTTCTGTTGTACTTTATATGTTACACTGTGTTTTTCTCTTGTTTTCCAGATTCACAATAATTTGATGTATCTCTATTGAAATTGCACATTTGAACATTTCGATACTATCCCTTTATATTCCTCTTTTTTTCTCTTTCTTGTAGATAGTTAATTGAGTTATTTAGACCTAAATGTAGTTTTAAGGCTCTTCTTTTGCATTTTGATACCTTTACAGTAGTGCTAGCTAACAAGCTCCACTATTAAAACATTTTTATTTGAAATTTGTTCCCTTTAGACAACTGTGGCATCAAAGTTCCTGCTTTTACAAGAATCGGTTAGAGATGCTGCTGACCTCTACCTTTCTTTAAAGTATCCTCCACTTCTTTTGGTGAATGACACACCGTGCGGATTTGCTAGACATTTGGACCTAAGGGAACCTAACATCTCATCACAGTTTTGGGATGACTGTTTGGGCTGTTTTGAGAAACCCATACTGGGAAGCAAACCAAAGGAGGTACAATCTTATTTTTTTGTCAAGAATTTATTTTCCGCTTATTTAATTTACTGACTACTTGATATTCAGTGTGTGACAATACCACCATTTGTTTTGGTAATTGGCATAACTTGTATTTCACAATATTTTTGGATTGAACAGGTCAGTGTTCCTGAACTTGTGACTTCAGAATTCAGTGCACTCAAACTCGATAGCAAGTCCCTCCATGCAGGCTCTGCTTTACAGCATCCATTGACACAGTCTGCCCAGCGGTATGTGGTTGGTGACAGATTCCATACCTCTTCAAATCCCCATAAATCCCAACTTTGTGAATTCCACAATATTAATTTGTGCCTCCAGAGGGACACAATCAAGACCAGTTACCAAGAGTGCCAAAATAATAAAACAAAAAAAAACCCAAAACCTCAAACGTCTGCAGAGTTCAACAATGCAGTCTTTCCCAGTTCACTTTGTCTACAATCTTCTGATGGATTTCTATCACAACAAGGGTATTGTTGACAGACAGAGAAAGCATTTATCATTATCACTGAAAGACAGTCAGGAATTAAGAAGAGACAAATAATGCAGATTTATTGTCGCTGATAAATGACATTCGTCAATTTTAGAACAGGGTATGTGTGTGGGTGTATATAATTATTGTTAATTTTAACTACATGTAGCTGTTGCTTAAGGACTACCGGTAAATAGAAATTCATACATAGATGTTTAAGTTAAAAATTTAAAATAAGATTTGCATTATTTGAATTAAATGTAAGATATGTGTGATCAAGAGAGTCAAATTGGACTGATATACACTCAGATAATGGCCCTGTTTTATCATAATGAAAGACTGTGCAGAAGATTTTTCAGCTTGTAAGCCAACATGCAGTATAATCTTGATAACTTAAAAAGTGGCGTTCAATATGTTTAGACCTTCAGTCAAAGACGTTTGTCATTTCTCTGAAGGGCTCGGGTCTGTTTGCGGGATCGGACATGACGGTAAAATTATGTTGATCACAAGAGATGTCTCAGAAAATTCCTTGCGAGAGCTCTATTCTGGCTTGCTCCAGGATATGGGAGGGAAGCTGTGATTGGCTTAACAGAAGAAAGGATTGAGGTTCATATTCAAGCAGCCATTAGTAGGAAGAAACATTAATATTTCATGTACATTTAGTTCTTGGTCTTTTAACAAGCCCAGGTGCATTGGGCGGTCACATTTAATTTGTAAACATATTAGACAGAAGTTATTGTTCTTAACATTTCCTTAGCTGATGCCATTTTGAAAAATTTAGAGGTGACTGACCATTGTGAGCTCGATCCAAAATATACACGAGCAAATCCCTTCATAAGTTCGCAAAAATTGTTCTTGTAACAAGGCAAGATGTTAAACCTTGAGAGATGGTCAAAACTACTGAACCCAGGGAGGAACCTATGTTACACAAAAAGACTGGTGGTCTCTTTATGCAACCCCTTTCCCCTACCTTAGAAGACCCTGTCTTGTTTTGTGTAGCCCCCACTTTATCGTAACACGAGCTCCATGCACACAGAATATTGCAGTTTGATCTCAAATTTTCAGGCCAATAAATATTGTCCATGGGGTTGTTCAGTTAGGTGGTGTCTTCCATAGCCCCCCTACCCCAACATGAGGTGGGTCCTGTACAAGTGCACTAGTTATGGCCATTTGCCTTAATATTCCTGTGTAAATGTTGTCAAAATGTTTAAAATTGTGAATTTATGATTTCATACGTTAGAGTGATTTTCTTTAAACTGTGAAATAGTTACTAAGCTAGTAGGTACTAGTATGCACTACTAGACACTAGAGAACTTAAGGTCCACGACGAACGAGACGATGACGACGTCTATAGATCGCGGGAGGACTGGACTGAAGACGTCGGTTTCGGTGGGAAAATGAAAACTTAAGATGCGGCCGACAGGTAGACGACGACTTATTTCGACTTGGCTTGTTGAAAATGTCTCGCTCAAGATGACATCGTTTAAGGACATGATTGAGCTTCTTTTTTTGAGCCGTGGATTAAACTTTGTTAACGACAAAGAATTTCCAGTTTGTTTGACCTGTTCGAGTCAAAACATCCTGATTTTTTCCCCATGGAGAATATTGAAAGTTTGCGCTGTATGAAATGGCCGAGTCCGAGTGTTTGGCCTAGTTCCCATTTTTTTTTTTATTGTGTTCGGAATTTCATACAAAGTTTGGATTCCTAAAAATAAACACGATACACAATTAATTTTTCAAGAGTTGGCAAAAAAAATTGTATTTGGCCGTAAGTGAGTCTAAATAATCGCATGTGCAAAAAAGTTACAAAATGAAATGTTTCACTGCTAAAATTCGATATATTTTACATATTACAGAGGCGAAAATTCCAGAGTACAAGTGATTAAATTCTTCTATTCAAGGCTTGCGGCCAGCTGCATGAATAATTTTTTTTCAATCTAGTTGTTTCGACTGTAAGGGCAAGTTTTAAAGATAAACGTTATGCTGCCAGCACTTACAGTTGTGTTCTCAAGTCAAAACACAATTGATAACTTATAATTATTATTCAGGTTCTTCATTCCTTTTTTATACAGCTTCGTGGAAAAATAAATTTACGACTTACCGATTAGCATTTTTCCTCTTGTCTTGCCGCCAGTTAGTAAACAACACGAAAACACGCACGTTATATACAGTCAAATTTTTAATCCAATTCGCTTCGTAAAATAGAAAGAGAAGCTTAAATGAAACCACAAAAGATGAAGGATGAAAAAAGATTAAAATAGTGACAATTCAGTGTAAATTTTTACCTTTGAACTTTGTTTAAACAACTCCTTTGCACGACGACGTGAAACTACTGGCTTGGTCATCGTCGACGAGAGGACGACGACGGAATTCGCGGGAAAATTGCGTGAATCTCACTTCCGGTCGTCGTCGTCCATGCTGTCGTCGGGGATCTTAAGCTCCCTATTAATTCCATTGTTTTCTTTTGATTAGTTTTTACTAATTTTGGCAAATTTTGATTAATTGCTAGATACTGTTTCACGGTCTATAAAGTAAAATCAATCTAGAGTGGTTTCACAGAGCCCATGAAATAGAAATTGGACAAATAGACACTATTAGACAATAATTTAATTGTTTTCTTTTGTGTAGTTTTTGCTAATTTTGTTTTATTGCTAGAGTACTGTTTCAAGGTCTGAGTAAAATCATTCTATAATAGACCTCTTTCATAATGGCGGCCAATTTATTTATTTATTTATTCTTTAGCCTCACTGGCCTCATTTTAGAGTAAACATTCTTTTGAATTTGCACATGCAACATACACATAAAAGAATAAATAAATTGGCCGCCATTATGAAAGCAGGGTGAAATAACAGAAAACTGCACACTGATAATTTTAAACAGTTGTCTTTAATGAATACTGCCTGGAATGACATTGTACATTGCATTTTACAGTAGCTGTTGAGGACTATTTTAGTCCTTTTTCTTTCTTTTTACTATCAATATTACATAAAAAATTCACTTGTACACATAATTATTTTGAATGTTACTACACTCAACTGTATCCACTATTACCTCATTACAAGTGTACATGTCCACTAACTTGTTGCAGTGAAAAGAATGAAGTTCCCTTTTGACAAATAGTTGATTCCCATGCTTTCCTTTCATTATTAGGCAAAGAATATTGAAATAACCTGTTCAGATTACAATTCTGAGTACTCAAGCGAATTTAGTGTAGCCCAAAGGATATAAATTGATGAACGGTTTTCTTTGTCTAATTAAATCAAAGCACCTGAGTTTTGTAGATCATATTTTGCAGAGAAATGAAAATATTTGTGCAAGCATGTGCATTAATATGAAATGAAACCTGGTCTCTCATTACAGATAACTTCTTACATAGAATTTTCATCTGGATTATTTCATTTCATGTGCATTGTGATTGATACTTGGGCCGCATGCATCACATTGCCAAGGATCTGCTTCTCCTGGGAGGGTCTTCAATCCACTGCATTCTCTGCAAATCAAAATCATTTACATAAGGTAAATATTTAAATTATATCAAGACTTTGATGTCTGAAAGGAGGAAGGGGGACTGGGTGGGTGTTAAATTGAAAAATCTGACTTCTTGGGTTGGGAGGGATAGGGGATGTAGCTTTTGCAGTACAGTGTACTTGGCTTAAACTACGCACAATCCCTCTTTCCCAGGTAAGTCCATCAAAAGAGAAACAAGAAAACATTGGCGAGCAGATAATGGCCATTTTCTACTCACTAATGTATTTTTTTGTTCCTTGCTCGATGGATTAAGCTGGGAAACAGGGACTGCTCATTATACGTGTACAATTATGTATAAACTGCAGGTATTTTGTTAAAATATACTTACATGTGATACCAATTTTCGCATTTGTCACAAGCAACCCATCTTTGCTTGCCATTCTTTGCTTTTGTGGTTTTTCCACATAGGGAGCACTTGCTGTTTGATTTTTTTTTGTGTAGTAGGTGCTGTAAATAAAAAAATGTATTGATAATAAAATTAAAACAATCAGGACAATATCATTCTCTAATAATCAGTGCATTTAATCTTTGATTAAGCATCCACCCTACATATAGCTCCTCGATCTTCTCTCTCCAAAAAAGGTTGGAAACTCTAATGTATTAACTAAGAAAAATTAGAGTAACACCCAATGAAAAAAATAGAGCCTTATAAACACAGAGATCAAATATATTTTTCCACTGATTAGCCCAGACACTTGATCAAAGGAATCTGATAAATTTATCTTAAGGACAAAAGTTTAGCACACCAGTGACATGTCTAATTTTGCTGTGAAATAATCAAGAAGATTTAATTTTGTCCGGCCTGTTCAAATGTAACAGTGAAACCAAAATGATGCTAGCTATCATGTGCCTGTCATACCTATTCGTTTATAGAGGTCAGGTTTGTCATCATAGTTTATTCTAGGGTTCATTTTTTTTTATTTGGAGTGTAAATCAATACCTGTAGCCACTGGTTTTGGCATCAAGACCCCAGCAGCTCCTTCAGGAAAATGTAACTGCTTCCTTGTCCGATTAATTGTAACCTTGAGGAGATATATTAGAAAACAGTTTATATTTGTTCATTAAGTCAAATTTCTGTAATTTTAGTATCTTATGCATAATATTGGCATTGATAACAGTACATATACTGTACATAAAACCCCTATTGAAGGGAGGGATTCACAGCTATGCACATGATTGCCTATAAATCTTTTCATTTCTTAGCAAAAGACTATGAAGACAATCACGAAATCTAGTTCCTTCCATTTTTAACCACACATGTTGATCAGTAGGATTTAATTTGGTAAAGATCCTTTAAAAAATCAAACTTGTGAAGGATCAAATTCTTTTGTCATTTTTTCTTTCGGCCCAACCCATAAATTTGGTTTCTTATTTATAATTTTATTCCTGGTTTCAACCATCAGAATTACATATAAGCCGTCCGAACTGGATGGAAATTCCCAGGGGGAGGGGGGTCTTAAAAACCAACAATTTAGAAGCAAAGTATGAAGCTTAACTGGAATTTCCTGGGGGGACAGGCGGTATTAAACAAAAAACCTTCCGTGGGGGGAGTATAGATATTTTCTGGAACTGCACAATCTAGAATTCATTTTGTGGATCTCAGAGTTTTTGACCAATTTGCAATGTGTGTGCAAATGCAGTTCACTCTGATTTCTCTTTTAGGTTACTTCAAGCCGGTACTGTATTGACAACTTGCATCACATTTACCGTTGTTGTTGTCTGACATGGTGTTTCCTCTTGCTGAAAGATAAGAAATGAAAATATTTTTCAAATAATCAGCATGGAACGGGAAGAGAATTTGTCAATTGATCGGAATTGTATTTATTTAACCCCATGATAAAGTATTTCTTTTCTGAAAGCTTAAACTGGAAAGATTATGTTTTTATGTTATTTAAATCAAATCAACTAAAAAAAACAAACGTCAGCACATCGTTATAGATCTATAATCTATTAATCATGAATCTCTGCATTCGGTAATTCTTTAGTGTTTTGTGATAGTGGAAACAGGACCATCCGACTCATTACCTCAATTGATCTAAAGAGGAAGATCAGTAACGTATTCCATCAATGATGCAGAACTGTTCCATCTGGACGGCAAACGAGGCAGTGATGACTACCCTAGGTCATTTGAAGAGGGAATTAATTCAAAGTGATTGACAGCATGGTGGACTTTCTTTTTAAGTGGGAGGAGAGAATCGTCAGATAACTTGAACTGAGAAGATCAACACAAGGCCCCAATCATTCGTACTTATGCACTAGTCTCTTGGACTTCTGGTGAACCTCTTCGAAGAGGCAACTAATGACATGTTCCTGAAGTCTTACAAAGTATGCCAATGTCTTGTGATGTGCTGAAAAAAGGTGCAATGTTTTTTTTTCCTTGGCCTTGCTGAACAAAGACCACATCATTAAGCGAGGATCATCTGTTGACATTGTTTCCATAGACGAAACTATGGACATGACATGGCTTAATAATTCGTTTTCTGATGACGCATTTTTATTTTCAAGAAGAAAACAGGGACACGCATAACTCGCCATATACTGAAATTGACCAAGTTGAATTATCATCAGGTGAAGACAACGAAGGGAATTTTTACGTCATTTCTCAAACAGATGTGGACCGACTCGAGCGACGGCTGAAAGGAGGTCCTAATAGTGACGCTGATTCAGAATCGTCAGAAGATAAAGTGGAAAAAAGCAATGACCTTGAGGAACCTTGTTCGGTGAGGGTGACCGTGGCAACCATAAGTGGTCGTTTGGCCACCAGACTTTAGCTTTGTTGAATCATTTTATAAAAACTGTAAGAGTGGACAAACTGAAAGTTAGAGGAAACAACGTGCTGCTAGCGATCCAGATTCAGGCAAAAGCATCGCATAAATAACTGGAATACAAAAATGACCCGAGGGGGTCTCTGTTTCCCTTTTTATTCATACTTGCCGTTGTTGTTCGTTACACAAGTCCTATGATTACATGTTTCCAAACTAGCATATCAAATTTGTTTGATTAACTTGCCATTGACAGCAGCACGATTTATTCTTTTATTGTGAATGATGATATGGAAGTTGAGTAAGTAAACGTTTAGGTAAAACCTATATACCCTAAACCTTTACTAAGGATATTGACTCCAATTTTCATATATACAATAATTATAGAGTGGGTAAAACGGAGGCAATTTCATTAGTCAGGTGAAACCTATGTACCCAAACCTTGCCTTAGGATATAGACCTCAATTTTCATTTATTCAATAACAGATCTAGAGTGTGTAAAACGAGGTCGATTTCATTAGTTTAGCCTTGTAACCTAGTATACACCCTTCACCTTGCCTCAGGATATTGACCTCAATTTTAATTTATTCAATAACAGATCTAGAGTAGGTAAAACGAGGTCGATTTCATTAGTTTAGCCTTGCAACCAAGTATACACCCTTCACCCTGCCTTAGGATATTGACCTCAATTTTCATTTATTCAATAACAGAGTGGGTAAAATGGGGTCGATTTCATCAGTTTAGCCGTGTAACCTAGTATACACCCTTCACCTTGACTTAGGAAATTGACCTCAATTTTCTTTTATTCAATAACAGAGTGGGTAAAATGGGGTCAATTTCATCAGTTTAGCCGCGTAACCTAGTATACACACTTTACCTTGACTTCAGACATTGATCTCAATTTTCTTTTATTCAATAACAGAGTGGGTAAAATGGGGTCGATTTCATTAGTTTAGCTGTGTAACCTAGTATACACCCTTCACCTTGACTTAAGATATTGACCTCCATTTTCTTTTATTCAATAATGGAGTGAGTAATGGGGTCGATTTCGTCAGTTTAGCCGTGTAACCAAGTATACACCCTTCACCTTGACTTAAGATATTGACTTCCATTTTCTTTTATTTAATAACGTGGGTAAAATGGGATCGATTTCATTAGTTTAGCCATGTAACCTAGTATACACCCTTCACCTTGACTTAAGATATTGACCTCCATTTTCTGTTATTCAATAACAACGTGGGTAAAATGGGGTCGATTTCATTAGTTTAGCCGTGTAACCTAGTATACACCCTTCACCTTGACTTAAGATATTGACCTCCATTTTCTTTTATTTAATAACGTGGGTAAAATGGGATCGATTTCATTAGTTTAGCCATGTAACCTAGTATACACCCTTCACCTTGACTTAAGATATTGACCTCCATTTTCTGTTATTCAATAACAACGTGGGTAAAATGGGGTCGATTTCATTAGTTTAGCCGTGTAACCTAGTATACACCCTTCACCTTGACTTAAGATATTGACCTCCATTTTCTTTTATTCAATAACGTGGGTAAAATGGGGTCGATTTCATTAGTTTAGCCATGTAACCTAGTATACACCCTTCACCTTGACTTAAGATATTGACCTCCATTTTCTGTTATTCAATAACAACGTGGGTAAAATGGGGTCGATTTCATTAGTTTATCCGTGTAACCTAGTATACACCCTTCACCTTGACTTAAGATATTGACCTCCATTTTCTTTTATTCAATAACAAGGTGGGTAAAATGGGGTCGATTTCATTAGTTTAGCCGTGTAACCTAGTATACACCCTTCACCTTGACTTAAGATATTGACCTCCATTTTAGTCTCATTTCTCACTTCATCGGCCACTCTATTGACTAAGGTCTCCAGGAACTGATTAGACAACAGAGCTTTCTGTGCAGGTGTAGGTGTATGGGAGGACCCATTGGTGGCCTAAGTGGTATCGGTAGTTGTTCTGGCTGAGGCTCCTTCTGCGGCTCCTATGGAGACTCCTCCTGAGGCTCCTACTGATGCTGCAGTACTTGCTCTGACACTGGCCCAGGGACTAGCTCGTGTCCTGGATGGTCCAACTGCCGGCCCAACTTGAGGCTGCTTCGATGTACAAGTTCTTGCTTTTGACATGATTCTGCAATGATGAAAAGAAACATTTGGCAGAAAGAGAAACAATGGTAGCCCTAACAGAGGGCAACACCAAGTGATTGGCACTAAAATACACTACACTGACAGGGACAACCATGTCAAAACCAATTGACAACGAGTTGGCAGCCCTTTAAACGCCAGAAAATAAATATGAAGGTAGCATAACTACATATGACTAGCCAATGAAAACCTCAAGTCAATGTGAGACTAGGATAACTACATACCCTAGCCATCATAAGACTAGCATAACTACATATGACTAGCCAATAGAAAACAAAGACCGAGATTACAGCCAAAAGGCAATATAAGACTAGGATAACTACATATTGCTAGCCATCATAAGACTAGCATAACTACATATGACTAGCCAAAAGAAAAACAAAGCCTGAGATTACGGCCTAAGACATAAGACTAGGATACCTACATATCACTAGCCAAAAATTAACAAAATTAAACTAAACAGGGAAATGGGACAAGCAAACCAGGATCAGATTTGTTTTACCAACATGTTCGCCGCTCTGAGAACAGTGCCGCGATAACTGCGGTAAAGCAAATATTGTCCTGAGGGATTCAAGTGAACGCCATCTGTAACATTTAAGTCCTTTAGGGGACTGTTAAAGTCGGCATGAGACTAGGAGAAAACGTTAAGAAATTGTTCCAAAACAACACTAACATACTGGTTTAAAACTGTACTTAGTTGAAGAAAGGACATAGCGTGAGGAGAAGCGATGCCACGTGGGATAACGTGACATACACCGATCACACGGACAGAATATTCATTGAGTAGGAAACTAACAAGATCTTCGATCGCAGATCCAACCACTTCTGGGGGAGCATGAGAGAGATCGTTAGTGCCTATTTCCAAGATAATAATATCTGGAGCCAGGTCCTTGACCACATGAAGGTCATTAGCTCTCAATGAATGCACTGTTCACCCGCCAATTCCATGCAAACAAACTGAGGCCGTGCCATGAAGCCTAAAATCGCGAGCCGCTCGGCGATCAAAACCCGAGTGTAAATCGCGCTTAAGCCTCTTCACAAAGGAATGGCTAGAATAAGAGCTGTTGGAGCAGCGGCTGCCATGAAACGAAAAATCAGTAACAAATTAATATCACATAAACCGACCCGCGATTCAAGACGGACAAGAACACATGGTAAATTTGTAAGCACGCAAAACTTTTTGCACTTTGTCTAACAGGGAATTGGCACACGTGGCGCGTCTTTGCGACAATTTCGCGTTAAAAATGATCGCTTTAACTGCTAAAAGATTGAAAAAAATTGCTCACCTTATCGCAGTACGAAGAAAACGTGTCACTTGCGAAGAAATCTGAAGTGAATGACTCTCTTTGAATTGTGTCACGAGTGTTAAATTCCACAAAACGTGGGGGTCAATACATTGCAATACTCACACCCCTTAACCAGGCCTGTCACGCATCTTGCATTCTCATGTAATGCTCTGTACACGTGTCTAACATATATTAGCAAATGTCACAATAATAGCGCATTAATAACCTGGGGAAAAAAGCATAAAAATTCTATTCACGAGCAATAAATACAATTTATTATATAAATACCAATGAAATACCAGGTGAGCTTTTGCGCGTAAGCATCATATCTTCACACGTGAGAATAACATGTTATCTTCACACGTGAAAAGATCACCGTTGCTATGGTTACATAATAAATCGCGCCTTTCGCAACGGCGCCTTTGTCAAAGTAGTCTCGACACAATTTCAGAATGGTGGACGAACCTAAATGGGATCTAAATATTCTCGATTATCGACGATAATTCTAAATGCAGATTTATTGATGTGTCCGAAGATGATGTTGACAAGCTTATTGCTCAACAAGAGAACGAAAATACGAAGAAAAAGACCATGTATGACCTCAACATTGTTCTAAACTTTCTTCGCGAGGTTCGGAAAGAAGAGAGAATTAGAGAAAATCCCACCGGAGGAGCTGAATGTATACCTCAGTGAGTTCATTATTGCAGCTAGAACGAAGAAAGGTGAACGATATGAGCCGTCTTCTCTCAGAGGAATCTTATCAAGCGTTGACCGTTATCTTACAAGGCGCGAAACAGGAAAAGGCTATTGATTGATCCCGAATTCACGAGATTGAGAGCAAAGCAAAAAGAACTGAAAAAACAAGGTTTGATTTCATTGGTGTTTATATAATAAACAGAACATTACATGGCCGCGCGAAAATACGAAATTTCTCTTCGAGTGTTGAAAAATATTTCACTCGTTCGCTGCGCTCACTCGTGAAATATTTTTCAACACTCGAAGAGAAATTTCGTATCTTCGCGCGGCCATGTAATATCCTCTATTTATCACATATGTTCAACTGTTACTTCATGATCTCTGTACACAACCATTGAAACCCCTTGTATGAAAGTTGTACATGTATGCTCTATTTCCAGTCTTGGTCTTGCATACTCCAAAATGAGGTTCACAGAGATAACCTTTTCCAACAACTGCTGGGATAAAGCCAAGTTGGTGTGGACAATTCTTAATACAGGTACCTTGCAGGTTTAGTACCTCCAATACTGACAGAGCTGGTCTGGCATTGAAAAGAGTGCTTTTCATTATCAATACAGTGCCAAAAAATATAACAATGCATGCCTAAATGAATAATCAGATAAAAAAGAGCAGAGTTAAATCCCACAGGAAAACTAGTAGGCCTTTTCTCTAATTGCGTCTTATTTACATCCCCCCTTTGGAAATGGTATTAATGTATGAAATCAACACCAGGAACCACTGATAAAGGGCTAACTATCGCTATACAAGGACCAGATGGGAACAGAGTTTAGTTTTCATGTTGCAATATATCTAGATAATGGACCATAAACAGCAAAATTTCATGGGTATATATGTACATGCTGTTTTAAAAAAAGAATGAACAGAAAAATAGTAGTGTTTGTTGGTTAACCCCAATAGTCAAACATACAATAATGACTAATTCTAACCTGATTAATCTCTGATGAACCTGTGTATTGGCTATTTGGTCCCTGCAACTTATCCGGATGATGCCGTCTTAGAAACATTTGGCACCTAGCCAATATTGGGTTTTCTGTTCCTGGATCAGTCCTTGTTCTGCAGGGGCAAACTATATGTAACAAAGATGACAGAGGGCAGCAAAAATTATTAGAAGAGTACACGTTATATCACTCCCTTCTCCTGCCCTCTTGTTCCATTTTTAAAATATTCTAAGAAATCAGAGCTTGTCATCTGAAAGATAATAAATCAACTTTTGTGAATGCAGACAGAAAGGTTAACAAAAAGGGTAAAAACAATGTATACCTGAACTCTCTTTTACATACTCCACGAAGTACTTTCCAACGAGCCAGGGATCCTTGTTTGTTACAAAAACATGCACCCACAATATCTTCCTGCTGGAACCGTCAATTGCACCATGTACATAGAAACCCCAGTGGTTCAACTTATCAAAGCCATCAATATGCCACACATAATTGGGGCCCTGCAAATTGATAGTGTCAGGGACTGGTAATGTATCAAAAACAAGAACATTATTTTTTTTCTACAAGAACTAGAGGAGATCTTCATGCACTGGCCAGTGGAAAATTAAATCCCACACCCTCATACCCAGGAAAAAGCACAGCATTAGCCCTATACGTGGCTGTGTCTTGTGTCAAAAGATAACTTTTATCCACAGCCTAGGGGATGGGGGATACACACTATGATGATCAAAGTAAACATCCTGGTAGTTTGGTATTTCAAGAATTTCTGGAAAATGAATACTTCTAATCAAGAAATTATATGCTTAAAATATGGCTTGTGAGCTAAAGTGGGCATTAAACTCATGATGATTATCTGACCTTGCTTGTGTAAAAATGGTGTTGCTTCTTTTGCCTTTTGTGTATGGCAGTTCTTTCTCCAAACCAAGTAGTTTCATGCAAGATGCAACTTGATCTCTATTTTTTGTTTAAATAAAAAAATAAAATAAAATTCAGAACAAATAACAAATTATTGACAATCACAGTACTTTTTTTCAGTTCTGTTTCTTCTTTCTAGAAATATGCTTTCAAGACACTAATTTATTGTGCACCAAAGGGGTGTCACATCAGATTTCAGTGTCACTTTGAAAAGCCAAAATACATAGCTGTATCAAAGTAAATATAAAAATAATGAAAAAAGTGTTTTAGTAGCTGATGGAAATGAATTGCAACTTGAAGATTGTTTTTAGATTGAAAGAATTATGTTTTAGGCATGATTGAAGTACCTATTATCTTTGACCAAAAAAATTCAAAATCGCTGATATAGCCTCTTTAAAAATTGCACCCTTTCATTTACACCACTTTAAGGGCAGCGTTAGGAAGAAATGTCATATCTTTTTACTCTGATATTTTTTCTTTGTAGTCACGCCCACATTCTCCTGTAGCCAAGCCTTTGCACTGGACCGGCAGCTTCTTCCTAGTGAATCAAACAGAGTATATTTCTTAAGAACTTTTAAAGATTTTAAACAAAACCACCTCTTGGTACTTCATGAAACAAAATTAAGTCAAACTATCTCTGCCAAGAAAAGAAGGTCCCAGTGTTCAGATAACACACCATAGATCTGAGGGGTTTTTCAGTAGTCTTCCAACCTGAGCGTCAGTAGTCCGACTAGGGCATTAGACACCCTTTCAGGCTACCATGGGAAAATAAGGAAACGAGATAAATGGCGTGGGAGAGGGCGCGGAACAAAACAAACTCTGCAAATTACAGGGAAATAATGAGTAAACGGAAAGGAAGACGGATGACTACCCATAGCACGTAAACTTCGAGTTTAACACCAAAATAAACATGCGAACGATAAAATCCACTAATAAAGGGGGAACGCACAATAAAAAGGTGCTATACGGGGTAGAACTGGCAACAATACTTACAGAAAAGGAAACGATAGGATGCCAATGACATGAAAAATAGCGAATCTGCAAAATTTAAAACAAAAATAAATACAGGAACCAAGCAGACCCAGAGTGATAAAAACCAACTTACAAACTTCAACAGAACTGAGCGAAGCATGGGTATATACTTCATGGTGACAAGCCACAAGTGCACCGAGATAATATATATTATTATAAGTAGTATAATATAATTATTATAACTAGTACCCATATACTTCACGTGGGAACATTACTTCGCGTCCTCATACAACACTGTAACCCCTAATATATAATTATAGTTAGCCTTAGCCTAACAGCGTCACCCTCTGAACAAGCTTAACTAAGATGACTTTGAACTTAACTTAGGTACTAGTATACCTATTGGTAGGGAATGCTGACGTGTAATGTATGGCGAAAGGGATTGAGATTGAAATCAGACCACTATTTGTTGTGCAGCCTCTTTTCCAGCAGTTGAAGCATGTTATGCAATGGTTTAAAATCTATGTTGCGTTCTAGATATCATGAGGGCTGCTGGTCTGCAGCAACTTTTAATTGCATGGGAAAGGGGTTATCAGGGCTACAAATGTTTCTTCTATCTAGTTGCCAGGATCTAATTGCTCAAAAGTGGGCTAAAACCGGTTAGTGCTTTGAATAACCGGACCGAGAACTCAATACAAGCAAAACACAGGTTAATTTTCAACAATACAATTTAGTACTGAGGTAATTCTAGGATTTAGGCAGGAAGGTATGACTAACCGACAAATGTACCCAGGAGGTGTGATAGTTGGCACTGGCTGAATGAAAAGGAATCTGAATTGGTTTTATTAGGTGATTTGAGTAAAAGAAATGCATAAAATGAAGGGGTGCGTGGAATAAGGCCCTAAGTGACTTTCGATCTAATGTCAAATTCTCCCTGTGTTTCAAAGGGAATACAAGACAATTTAGAAGGAGAATCTGGCAGTTTTTTATAAGTCACTTAGGGCTTTTTTCCAGGCACCGCTTCAAATGTAAATGAACATAATAAGTTAAAGTTCAACGCAACTGAATAAACTTTACTTCAAGACAAACGTTTTAGCATGAACATGTGTACAAACCAATATAATCCTAACAAAGATTTAGAACTATTGTAACAGAACGATATATAAGTGATTGGCGATTAGAAATAGGGGTAGTCTCTCCACATTCTAATGGCCCACTCGTATAAAATGAACAATAAAAACAAGAACAACAATATGTAAACTGAACATACAAGGTTATGTTAAGTAATGTCCATCTGCATTGCAGAAGCACTAGAGAAATGATTCTTTGGGGTCAAAGTTCATAATCTCTGATTGTAACTGAAACTAACGCTTTTCAAAAGTGTAATAAACATTGGCAAGTTAAGATCTGCATTGTTTCAATGTTTTGTTCAGTGTACGATGGACAGTTTAGGAGATTGCTAGAACTCGGTTGTTGTGAGTGTAGGTTATGGTTGCATTCACACTTAGAAGCATCTCTGTCAGGTCTTCTTCTGTCAGCTGGCTAAACTCTTTGTCTTGACCTGACTGTTTTTTGTAACTTGCATACAGCACTGAAAGCTTGTCATCAAAGATGGTCAGTGTTACGTCTTTTTGATCAGCTGTGACAAACGGTACTTTTGCAAGAGCTCTGTTTTTGCACTTTGTTTTTAGTTTTGCCATGCCACAATTGGAACACCTAATTATCTTGCCGCTATCATTCGAAGGCAAGGAGGAATTGCATTTGGTACAGGTTAGATGAGTGGTGAGCCTTTCGACTGCTTCAGCTGGGCATGTGACTGTGTTCTGAGAGTTGTCCTTTGTGATTGCATCTTTTCTATGTACTTGAGTAGTTGACGATTCAATAGATGTCTGCTTATTAAGTGTTATGTACTTCTGTTGTTGGTAGCTCTTGACAATTGCCTTACAGAACTTGTAGGTGTTTCCTGACTGTATTCTTTTAGTGTCTTCTTCCCAAAGCACTAATCTCATGGATCCTGTTTCGTCGGTGAGTGTGCATTCTTGTTTCGTCAAAGTCTTGCCATTTGATGTTATGGTGGTTGGAAGTTCAATTTCTGTGACTCGCCCAGTGATGTTTACTTTGCTTTTAGCGTTCTCATTTGCCATAATTTCTTGTATGCTGTGTGTGGACTCCGTGTCTTCCTGCTTTTTTTTTTTTGATCTTGGTGAAGTCGAATGTGATTTCAGTTTTATTAGGGTCTGATTGTTTGGTTCTTTTATTGATGTGCAGTTCGTCTTGATCGGTGTATCTGTTGCATTTTATGTTATAGTTACTTATTTTGATAGGTGATGTGGATTCTAACTTGGACTTCATGGAGGAATGTTTATCTGGCAAAAAACACACAGCCCTCATTGATTTGTCTTTTAGTTGAAGAGTGGCATCGAAATAGTCGTTGTTTGCTTGGCTCCTCTTCATGGGGGACAAATTATGCAGATAGCAAATCAAAGGTGAATCTAGAAAAAAAAATAAGAAAAGAACGATTGTAATGTCTAGGATATTGTTTAAAGTTGACTCATATTGCAGTAGGCACCTTTAGAATAACAAGTTGCTGTCCGTAATAGCAAGAATCTGCATTATCAGGAGAATCTTATAGTCATTCCATAATATGAAAATTCCAGTTGCCAACTGTTTAAAGAGGAAAAATTTATTCTACCTGTATGTTCAACTTATTTCAGTTCTTTGGCTTTACTACTTACTTTCTTCTTGTTTAGTAGGAGTGTGAATGAGGGTGCTGTGATCAGCGTGGCTGCTGGGAGGTGTTTGTGAGGAACTAGCCACAGCTTCATCTGATAAGTGTTGAGGGTTTGAGGAACCAGCCACAGCTTCATCTGATAAGTCTTGAGGGTTGATGATTGATGGATTGTTATCTGATGATGCAAAATAATACTTTTAACATCATTTAACGCATTCAGTAAATGTGAAATGTACGTTACTAATAAAGCATTTCCTTATACACTGCTTTTACCATATTAAATTTTTATGGTTATTAATATTCATGTTTCATTCAACTACAGTGAAGGCGACAACGTCGGGGATTGAAAATGGTTAACGAAGCTGGTGCTTGCAAGAAAGTGCTCTGCTAGTCGAACAGAATCACAAACACTAGAAGTTGGTCTCATAGACATAATTACAAAGGTTTTGACGTCCATTACGGTGGCAACAAATAACTTGTGCTAGTATAATATGGCTATTT
This sequence comes from Cladopsammia gracilis, assembly GCA_022457155.1. Lineage (NCBI taxonomy): Eukaryota > Metazoa > Cnidaria > Anthozoa > Scleractinia > Dendrophylliidae > Cladopsammia > Cladopsammia gracilis. Next base: position 390,284 of record JAJGOT010000122.1, read on the forward strand.
TTTAGCTTAAACAGCGTGAGATGATGTTTTGAAATACAGCTGTAGTAGCTTCTGCTTGTCACTAGTTGGTAAACCTCAAAAGTGGTTGCTAAAGGAGCTGGTCGCCCGGAAGCCCCTAAGGTTGTCACTTACGAGAGCTTTTCATTACAAAGTATAAGTGACAATTCACACTGCAATTCAAATTGTTGGTCGTTATTAGAGTAGGTCACTCATAGAACTTCTACTGTACCAGTATGTTATTTTGTTGTACTTACTTTTCCTTTGTGTGGTGGGCGTGTGTTGTTTCTGAATTGAAGCAGCTGCAGCTTCTGGTAGAAAATAAAAATGGTTGCTTATTTACTGTAAGATAGGAATACAGAAAAAGGACATATAGTTGTAGTACTTGTTTGTTTTATTACTTACTTGATTTTGATCTTTTACTCATTCTGTAGCAACCCTAGTGAGGTAAAACATAGTAAACATAAGAAACCAATAATCAACCTAAGTGCATTTTGGTCATATCGAACAATTTTAGAGTAGTTTAAAACTGTTTTGTCAGACAATTGTTTAAGCCTTTGTTCTTCTTTCAGCCTATATTTCAACAATTCTGAATTCTTGATTTTCTGTAGTCTCTCAAATGTCATAGGCTCAATGACTAATGAAGAGATGTTGCGTACTCTACTTATGGCAACATATGTAATTCCTAATGTGGTTTCTTTTTTGCCAATATCAACCCAAGCTTTATTCAAAGTCATACCCTGACTTTTATGAATTGTCAACGCCCAAGCAAGTGTTAAAGGTAGCTGTTGCCGTTCATGCACTACATTGCCACATTGAACTGTGGCTGTTATAGGTGGAATAGGAACACATGAAGGCTTATTATCTGTAAAAGATGGACCTGAGAATGAGTCAAATTTCACTATAACTGCAAGAGGCAATGATGGAGGCTGTCTATTGGGCTCGTAGATAATATCTACAACTGATCCTGTTGAACCATTGCAAAGACCAACTGATGGCCAGAGGTTCATTGTAAGCATGACTCTTGCACCCTTTGCCACGAGTAGTTTTGGTTGCAAACCAAGCATCTGTTGGGCACTGATGTTCTTTCCCTCAGCACTAGAATGTTTAGCAAATATTTCTATAGGTTGTTTTAGTTCTAGCAAACGATAGTAATTATATTTTGCTACCTCATCGTTGCTGTAATATAATCGTGTTACATCTTCAAAGCATTTAATATTTTCAACTTGTGAAGGTTGTCTTGCTAACAACTGTTTCCAATCATGTTCTGTAGTCTCACCATTCCTTAACCTTGTCAACAATTGTTTGAATAATACTTGATCAAGTTCTGACCCAAGCACTCTTTGATTTACTTTCAGAATTACAACTTTATCAAACATTTGATAGGCACAATAGCTCTGTTCTGCAATTGCGCTTGGTGGTTTAGAATGGTATAAAGGCTTATCTTCCACTGGAGGTAATTGAGCAGGATATCCAAAGAAAATAACAGACTTTCCACCAAACAGTACTTCATGCAGACCAGTTGCCTGTCTGCATCATCTATCAATCCACCCTAGAGATGCTTGACCAAGCATAGAATATTCATCTATAATTATATAATCTACTTGTGTCAGTCTTTCCTGTATTGTTATCAATGCTTGACCTGATAAGTCTTTTTCTAACATGTGGGTGACAGGCAATCGTAGAAGAGAATGGATGGTTATTCCATTTATAGCATAAGCAGCTTTTCCTGTTGTTGCAGTTACTTTGCATTTATCTTTGAGGTGGGTGCATAGTGCATATATTAAATAGCTTTTACCAGTTCCAGCCTCCCCATTAATAATCAAATGTAGTGGTTTCTCTTGCATTGAGTGAGTTGTAACAATTTCATAAGCTAGTCTCTGCGCATCACTGAATGATTCTGTATTGATTGAAAATGTTTGTTTCCTTGGAAGAAAGTTTTCTTTTTTTGCTGTGATCCAACTTGGCATTTCCCCAATTTGCTGGTCTGTGTATTTAACAGCATCACAATGCCAATCATGGGAATTAACAATTGAAGATGAAGCATTGGTTAGAGCATTAGTGTGGAATGATGCAAGTATCATCACAGGAAACCCAAGCGTAATGTTTGCATATTAATGATATTTGAAAATATAAGACATTGTATGGAATTTCGAATTCAACGTTTTAAGCAATATATAAAATCAAAATTGCTGAATAAAATTGTTGAAACATTTACTGGTGTCGTATTCTATCTTTATACAGTGTTTCTACGCTATTTGAACGATTTTTAGTCCATTTATCTTACCTTGTATAATATAATGGAAAGGAAGGAGAGTTCGGAGCTTTTGGCGTTCGACACGTGTCCACAAATGGCTCATTTTTCGCACAAAAATAGGTGCTGCTCCCATTCTGACTGGTCGTCCTCACAGTAAAATAACGTTAAATTGCATTTCTTCGAACAACTTGAACATCCTTTGTTGATTATGACGAACAAGCCACTCCACAAAATCACGTAGCACTGCAAAATAGGTGCCAGAGAGCGTGAAGAACAGGAGAGACCTCACAGGGAAGGGGACGTTCAATTTTGTCAACCTGTCATTTTTGTTGCGCCTACCACTCGGTAAGGACCAAGTTGTCATTCTGCTGGTCATGCTTTCGACGTTAAAACGGCCTCTTAAAGAGAAGGAGACAAGGCATATGATGCCCGATTTAGGGTGTCAGCTCCATTGTACATTGTACACTTCCATTGTATTAGGCAAAATTATGTATTCTAATATATTCTATGGTATTGTATTCTATTGTATTGTCGTTCTTTTGTGTTCTTATATTCTATTGTTTTAACAATAGAATAAGTGTTACCCCTAAATCGCGCATGGTATAAGACAAGGATCCGAAGAAGCGACGGAATACGGACCGTGTATCTGTTTCCTTCTTTACGTCTATTAGTAAAACATTTACCAACATTTACATTTACATTGAGCTCGGTTCAGCTCTTACGCTTTTGCAAGACATTAATTTTTTTTTATGTAATAAGGGCCTGGTCGCACTACAGCCAAAAACGAAAATTAGCCCGTGCAAAAAATCGAGGAAAACAAAGGAAACCGTTCCGGTGGGACACGCTTTTTGTAGAATGTGTTTGTTATTATGTCATAACACGCAAATATAATCTGCCAAATTAATTTCAGGCACCCACATGCAAATGTTTTTTGTTTTACTGATATAGAATTTTAATTACCGATATAAAATAACATTAATTTTTGTAAAGAAAAAGCACGCTTTTACCTCGAATAGCGTATGGCGTGTTTCACAACAGTGACAAAGCACAATTCAATCACACGGTTTTCGTTTTCACAAAAAAGTAAAAACAATAAAATGTCAATTGACATTTTACCGTTTTTACTTTTTTAATCTTTTCTTCCTTGTCTCCTCCTCTTCAAGAGGCTGTTTTAACGTCGAAAGCATGACCAGCAGAATGACAACTTGGTCCTTACCGAGTGGTAGGCGCAACAAAAATGACAGGTTGACAAAATTGAACGTTCCCTTCCCTGTGGGGTTTGATTTTACTCTGGTACCCAGTGTTGACCGCGCACCGTGGTCTCTCCTGTTCTTCACGCTCTCTGGCGCCTATTTTGCAGTGCTATGTGATTTTGTGGAGCGGCTTGTTCGTCATAATCAACAAAGGATGTTCAAGTTGTTCGAAGAAATGCAATTTAACGTTATTCTACTGTGAGGACGACCAGTCAGAATAGGAGCAGCACCTATTTTTGTGCGAAAAATGAGCCATTTGTGGACACGTGTCGAACGCCGAAAGCTCCGAACTCTCCTTCCTTTCCATTATATTATACAAGGTAAGATAAATGGACTAAAAATCGTTCAAATAGCGTAGAAACACTGTATAAAGATAGAATACGACACCAGTAAATGTTTCAACGATTTTATTCAGCAATTTTGATTTTATATATTGCTTAAAACGTTGAATTCGAAATTCCATACAGTCTTATATTTTCAAATATCATTAATATGCAAACATTACGCTTGGGTTTCCTGTGGTATCCACTCCTCTTGACATGTTTCATCTTCTACAACTGCGACATCGTCTGTATTATCTATCTCAGCATTCTGCATTGCATCATGCAACTTTTCTTCCCAATTTGGAACATGCAATACAGCTTCTGGTGAACTCAAATATTCATGCCATGCATTTATGTAAGTCTGATCAGAAGGTTCTTCACTGTTCCAAGCATTATTTGGTTATTTGTCCATGGTTTATATTTTAATAATTGATATTTGCAAAATAAACTGTAAAATTTACCTTTGGGATTTGGAGAATAGTGTGGAAATACTCGAGGTACTATGAGTGAAGACTGGTTGACTAGTTTGCCTTTTACTAAGTATATTTTTCAATAAATTCTACAAGACTCATCTTTTTTATATCTGGAAAATCTTTAACATATCGCAGACGTTTTGCATAAAGATCAAGTACTGAATCCTTAGTACAAGGAGCTGATGCATTGTGTTGATTAGGGTTTATTCTACGAGAGCCATACAGACTGACAGGACGGACATTAAAGGTTGTGCTATATAATTTCAGGGATAACAGTAAGTGCGCAGTTTCTTGTGCACTGAAATCTCTTTGTCCAAGTGTTCTCATTGCAATTTTTTTCATAGTTTTTTGTGCATCTGACTTATTATCTGTATTTTTCAATACAATGTCAAACGTTTCAGCAAGCACTGGCGATTTAGGTTCACCTTTTGCAGCATATTTTGAAAGATATTCTATACAAGCATACTGATCAATCACAACTTGAATGTCACAATTTGCTCTCCATCCTTGCAGCTGAATTCGTTGGTGATTGTTTAGCCTAGTATCATTTCTTTTTGTAATTATTTTGGCTTTGAATTGGGGCAACTTTCCATCACTCCTATTAACAGGTTCAAAAACTAATTTTGTTTGTAGGCATAGATCAAATGGATAATTAAAGCGGCATTGCATTTCCTTAAGACCTTGTTTGTATCTTAGACAATACCTCGTATTACAACGTGTATGGCGTTGGACAGTATTCAACAGATTTGTATAATCGTCATCTATGTCAGTAACACATTCATGCCTTTGTTTACATGGATGGATCTTTGGTTTTATCCATATCTCACTATCAGGGGGGCATGGATTGTAAGTTGACATCAAGGTATCTACATATTGGCAAATTTGTTGCGAAGCTTTTTTGCCATCAGTAATCATGCAAATATCAGGAATGGATGTTTCAGCAGATGCCTTTTCAGCCAAGAATCCTTTTAGTGCTTTGTCAGTCAAATCACACAGACCTGGATCACTTTTGAGCTTTGCTATACCATGGCAATGAATACTTCCTCGAGCTTGATACTCGTACCTGTACCAGTGCCACTCGGCTCCAAGGCAATTATACAACCAATGTTTTACAAATTGCTCCACACATTTTGTAAAAAACCAATCTACTAAATGAGGGTTGTTTATAACATTCATTCGCCTTTCTTCAGAGGTAATATCATCTACGTTGGAGCTAAAGAGTTGATGTAATTCAGGCCAATGCATATCTGCTGAAGACAAGGTGAAGAATATTGTTGGTGGCCCTTTATATTCTATGATTGATTTTAGATCTTGTTGTAATTTGTACCAGTATGCCGAGCTTCCAGTAATGTTTGCTACATATCTTGATACCTTTGCCATAAACAACTGTGATTTCTTTTCGTTGGCCATGTTTCTGAGCTCCTCTAATGTCAAATGTGCTTCCCCAGGGTTTTGTTTAAAGAAAACAGCTGTTTGTTGCATTGTTCGTTTTCTTTGAATCATGTTCAGAGCCCAATATGAAAATCTAGGGTGTGAAGCAAACCTGAAGTAAAATTTTCCATTTATTGTTTCTGCAAACTTTAACAAGTGTTTAATTCTTTCATTGAAAGGGACATCCCTATGTAAACATGGATTTGTTGGGTCTCCTTTGCCATCTGGAAACAATGTAGGAAAGGCTAAAGTAGCAAGGCCTGAAATAGTATATTCATTTAATGGTTTATCCTCTATTGTGGGCCAATTGATTTTTCCTGTTCCAATTTCAGACAAAATTGCATCCTTTTCAAGTTTCTCATTCTCATTGCGTGGCAGAAAACTACTAGTTTTTGTTTGACTATTTATGAACTGATCTTCATCAGAATCATCACTGGTATTTTCGTTTGTTTCAATATTCTGGAACTCGGTTTCATTGGTCTCTACAGTTTGCAGATCATCTGGTACACCATTCTCAGGCAAAGATTGTAAGTAATCTAAATTAAGTGTCACATTTGTATGGTGTGGATTATTTTGAATTAACCAAATAAGTGCTCGCTGAACTTTGCTTCTCCTGACAATAACATCTTTAAAGGCATTATCTTTTCCATTCTTAGTTACTAGTAAGAGGGAGACATACTTGGGATATCTTGGTAGTGATTGGGCTAGCTCAGAGACCTGTTGTGGTAGATTTATGCAGTGTCCTGAAAAACCTCGTCCTCCAGGCTTTACATAAACATTCATAATGGGGAGAGCTCTAGCAATTAACATCTCTTTGATTTGTGTTAAATCCTGTAACTCATTTGGTATACATGATGGAATCATTTGATTGCCAGCTGAAAACTTTTTAGGAACTTTTTTGTCACTTGAACACCTCTGACAAATGTAAGTAGTTTTTGACTTTACTTTTCCTTTTAAAGGCCATGCCTCAAAACAGATTTTGCACTGATACATATTATACTGGATAGACTTATGGAAGTTAGACAGATGTTTTTGTGCACTGACATCAATTGTCTGTTTGTCTTTATTGCCAGTATTTGTCATACCTGAAGTGTGTGCCTTCCTTTTTACACTTTTGACATGTATCTGATTGTCACTATCTGTGTTCTGGGTAGTCATTGTGTTGTTTGAGGTCAGTTTTGAATCACTGTCAGTGCTAATGTGGGCCAAGTCTTCCGTGTTGCTCAATGTGAAAGACACATGCTTTGAAGTATCTGCTGCATGATTAGCCTTTGCAAGTTTGGAAGGTTGACTAATGGATACAGACTTTGTCTTACAATGATGGCTTTGTTCATTATTACGTTTTCTTTTGCAACCATGATTAGAATGAGGAGTCAGAGAAGAAGCAACATCTAGCACAATGTCATAATGTACACCACTAGTATTTTGCAAATAGAGACCACCTATATTTTTGGCAGGATGTCCTGATAAGATAGAACTCGAAAACCTTTGCCATTTATATAGAAAACCAACTTTGGTATATACATTAATGTCAGTTTCTAGCAAAGAAGAGGCTGCAATTAATTCAACATCTGTTCCCCAAACATGTTGATTTGTCATTCCTGTGCAGGCCAAATATTCATTCACACTGCCATTCATGTGAGCAAGTAATGCATGCTCATTATGTCTCATATGTTGAACTATCTTTTCTCTGACTAAGCTGTGATAATTTTGTCTCCCAGTTATTGCATAAGAAAGGGCACGGAATAAGCAATTGCCATCACCGACTATTCGATACAGTTTGGAAGGCTTTTCTAAGGGTTTGACCATTTCTGAACAATTTTTGTGTTTAACAATCAGTGGCAAATTCAGAGCAGAACACCAGGATGCCTGACATTCAGTATTCCAAGGTTCAATAAAAAAATAGTTCTTTTTATTTGGGTTTTCCGAATTTACACTGTCAGTAGATATTTCTGGTCCAGGATTGAGTTCTATATCATTTGCTAGCTGAATCAATTCAGGTATATAGAACTTATAGAGATACATTTGGGTCAACCAAAGACGATTGAATCTCATCATGTTATAATTCTGAACAACAACCTTTAAAGTTGGTAAATAGATTGCTTCCATATAAAATAACAACAGGATTGTACTCCAAAATCTTCCTGTCATACACAACTGGTAATGTCTGGAAGATAAGAATATAAAATGTGTCCCTATAGTTGCTCTGTACTGTTCCAAGCTATTTCCCATTTTTGAACTCACCTTCCTTAAAGGTGTCTTTCAACTTCTTTTACTTCCTTCTTTCTGAAAAAAGAAGTATTGTATTTCAATACATTTAACACTTTCAAGACATAGATATGAACGAGGCGTGTTGAAACACGACCAAACAAGGCATAAAATATGCCATCCAAATGTGCTTTAAGAAGAAGCTGTAAAATCTGAAATCAAAACCAAAATATATGAATTTCCTGTAATGTTTTATTCTGTTTTCCTGACCAGGATATGCAAAATCCTGGGCATAAAGTGTGTTCACATGGAGGCGAGGGACGCCGGTTAGCAGGCTATCACTCTAGTAAAGTAAAGAATATGAGCATTCGCATTCAGTGTGATTACCCCAATGTGCTCGATCAATTCGAGATGAACAAATGTCATGTTCAAACTTTTCACGGCGTTGCAGTATGCAGTATGCGCCGTCATAATGATAATGAACAAAGCATTATTCCGACACCAAAGAAATGAAAATTTTGTTGCGATAATTCCCTTGCATTGTTGGACCTTGTTCTTGTTGGAGGAAATAAGCTTATGCATTCGCGGCGGTCACTATTATATATTAATCATTAGAAAACTTCACAAATTATCAAAAGTTCTTACCTCGCTATAAGCAGCAGTTTGTGTTCTGAAAAGGAAGAAATTTGGTCAGAAATAAGTAGCAGTTTGTGTACTGAAAAGGAAGAAATTTGGTCAGAAATCCAACAAACGTGCATAAGCCGCCATTTTGTGATGTCTTGGTTGTTTACTCGAACATTCAAATCACGAAATAAGATTTTCTTTTGTGAAACATTCAAGAAAAACTAAGCAAAAGCTTTGTCTGAGCCTTTTAAAGGACTATAGTATGCGTCAATGCCTTAAAAGTTAAATTTTTGTTTACAAAACATTTATCACGCAAAAGCTGAACTCACCTTCGATTCCAGGAGAAAAGCACATGGCAGGAAACACGGCGCGCAAGGCATTGTGGTTGAATTTGTGGGTACAGAGCAATGCATTGTGGTAGAAATGTTTGAGGCTTGATTCCCTTGCCGATTATATCTGCTGACTTTGCTCAGTCGCTTAAGGCTCCTTCGCTGCGTCAGCAAAAAGGTCGGAAGCACAAGAATTAAGATTGACGACCGGGCTATTTTTCAATTTTAGCAATTCTGAATATTACCCGACCGTCTGCACGGTACATTTAGACTGTACAAAAGTTCACAAAAACAACTTTTTCTCCGTCAAGAATAACTATTACCACTATTTTCTGAATAAAATACAGTTGTTGCTTGTCAAATGCCCGATAAAATGATTTGCAAAAATACACAAACATATTTGCATAAGGCGGTGCAAATATAAAATCTAAGTCTTGTTTTGTTTATATAAAATCGCTTTTCAATCTATGTAATGAATGAACAAACACAAAAAAATGGACAACGCAATCTTTCAAAAAATTTTATTCAAATCTCCATTAGTTTTTGTTTAAAAGCAAAACACGTACCATTACCGTGTCTTTGATCAAATTCAAGAAATGAATACAACTGAATTTAAGCTACACGTTTATAAACAATTCTACAAAACTAACGAGAACAATCACAGATTGATAGCAAGATAAATTCCTATTGAAAAATGTAATTTGTTTTACCTTTAAGTTCCTCCGGCGACTACTGTACTTGGAAATTCTTTAAATCTCCGCTTTGGTGCTGAAATCCGTAAAACGAACCCATCTCTTCGCATTGCTAAAAACGTACAAAGTTCCGAGAAGCAAGATTTTAACACTGAAAGCTCTTTTTCCACCAAAGTGGCTTCTGAGTATCCCTTAATTGGTATCCTGAGTAGCAAACCGCAAAAAAATGTTGGGAAATAACTGCTTTAATTCTCCGCTAAAAACAACAAAAAATCCTGCCACCGAGTGTTTACTGAGTTGACGGCTGTGTAGGCACGCGAAAAACAAAGCCTCGAAGATCCCGGATGTTGTGTGGCATCATACGTGCATGTTTTGCAATGTCATATGCGCCCGCGAATTAGCCCTGCCCAACGCTCTGACCGACACACATGTAAAGATGCCGCCGCAAAACATTCCGCTGGCCATGACCATGAAAAATGACGAGCATGGGTTCTATGAGTATGGGGCAGCGCAGCCGGGTCTTCGGCTCCACTATAAAGTATTATATATCCTTTATACAATACTGTACCCCTACATACAGCATTGTACAGCCCTGTTCACCCCTGTTCACCCCAATACAGCACTGTACATTCCTATACAACATTGTACACCCCTACACAGCACTTTACACCACCATACAGCCCTGTAAACCCCTATGCAGCCTTGTACACCCAAATACAGCACTGTACACACCTATACAGCCCTGTGCACCCTTATGCAACATTGTACACCCGTATCCAGCCCTGTATATCCCCATACAGCCCTATACAGCACTGTATACCCCCATACAGCACCGTATACCCCCATACAGCACCGTATACCCCCATACAGCCCTATACACCCCAATACAACACAGCCCTGTATACCCCCATACAACACCATACAACCCTATACAGCACTGTACATCGCAACACAGCCATGTACAACCCTATACATCCCTGTACACCCCCATACAATACTGTACACTTCTATGCAGCACTGTACACCCCCATACAACACCGTACAGCCCTATACAGCCATGTACACCCCTATACAGTGCCGCACACCCATATACAGCCCTGTACACCCCTATGCAAGACTGTACACCCCTATACAGCCCTGTATAACACCAAACAACACTGTTCAGCCCTATGCAGCACTGTATATCCCAATACAGCCCTGTACACCCTTGTACAACTCTGTGCAGCCCTATACAGCCATGTATAACCCCATACATCACCGTACATCCCTATACAACACTGTACATCCCAATACAGTGCTGTACACCCCTATGCAACTTTGTACACCCCTATACAGCCCTGTATATCCCCATACACCATACAACAGCGTACATCCCTATACAACACCATACACTTCTATACAGTGCCATACGCCCGTATACAGCGCTGCACACCCTATACAACACTGTCACTCCTATACGGCCCTGTAAACCCATATACTGTTCTTTGCACCCCTATACAGCTCTGTACACCCCTATGCATCATTGTAATATGCCAATACAGCCCTGTATATGCGCCTATAGAACACCATACAGCCCTATGCAGCCCTGTACACCCCTATACACCCCTATACACCCCTATACAACACCCTACACTCCTATACAGCCTCTTACACCCCTATACAGTGTTGTACACCCATATACAGCCCTGTACACCCCTATGCAACACTGTACACCCCTATAGAGTCCTATATACCCCATACAACACCGCACAGCCCTATATAGCCTTGTACACCCCTATACAGCCCTGTATACTCGCATACAAGACCGTAAACCCCTATACAGCCCTGTATACCCCCATACAACACCGCACAGCTCTATACAGCCTTGTACATCCCGATAAAGCCCTGTACAACCCTATACAGTGCTGTACACCCCTTTACAGCCCTGTTTACTCCCATACAAGACTATACAACCCTGTATACCCCCATACAACACCACACAGCCCTATACAGCCTTGTACATCCCAATACAGCCCTGTGCACCCTGTACAACACTGTACATCCCTTTACAACACTGTACACTCCTATACAGCACTGTATACCACTACACAGCCCTGTACAGCCCTGTACAGCCCTGTACACCCCTATGTAGCACTCTTGTACACACCTATACAGCCCTGTACACCCCCATAGAGTAGTCTACGCCCCTATACATCACTGTACACCCCTCTATAGCACTGTATTTTTCTATACAACGCTGCTGAATTGGGTATGTCCGGTGTTAGTGATATACCCAGACATTTTTCAAAATTTATATCACGTTTCCAAGTTTAGTTTGTCGCAAATAAATTATTTATTTGGATCTGAAACTGAATACTGTCATCAGTCTACCAAAATTGCATGGATGCTTTTTTTTTACTTTTGTGTCTTACAAGTCCACCAAACAGAAATTTGTGTGAAATGTATTTGAATAACAATCAATACAAAAGCTCTTATTCAGCTTTGAAATATATATGGTGTTGTTAATCATTTGTTTGCCTCTTCCGGTACAGACTCCCGTCAGTGGTAATGATCCATGCATATTTTCATGCCAAATGGTGATTATAGTTTATATTTATTTCCCTATATCCAACTTTAAATTATATATATTTGACCATATAGTATCAGTTGAAAATAACTTTATTTGCATTGGTTTCTTAACAATAAATTCAGTTACCTTAACTTAAAAGTTACATCAGATTGAAACCATAATATCATTATCATCAACATGCAGTACCACATATCGATAAATAAAATATTCCCACTGAAACAGTTACTTGTGCTTCTAAAGTTTTTGTGGTCGATACTTTTAGCTTACCGAGTATTAATTGTTTGGGGAACATGTAATCATATTTTATCAGAATTGAATTAGCAAAACTCATTACAACTAACTTTGCAGTATCCTTGTACATTAGTTATCATCTTTTTGTGTTTAATTTGCAAAACTAAGGCGAGCTCGTACAAAAAATAACAATTAGCAAATATTGCATATAATATTGTGTATTAAAATGTTCAAGGAAATCAATCATTGATTGGCACAATATGATTGATTAGATCAAATTCATGACAGGTCGATGCTTCACTGTTTAGTGCAAATATTAATTTTAAATTCTTATAATTTTGCTTAAAAAGTTGATTATGATATGATTTCCATAATGATTGACACCATCATGATCAGCTGCAGTAATTTTTCTTCTTAGTGATATTTAGATTTTCTTGCTGCAGTTCAGGTTCTCTTTCCTATGTCATTAAAAAAACACAGTCTTATAAGATTATTGAAAATTACACATCTGGTCTCAGTCATACATTTATTGTTAGTTGGCATGTTGGCACTCATGATCATGGATGAAGGGGACCAGGGGCATTGCATTGAACATTGCTGTGAACACTGACCATTAAGTAATTAGTATATTCATGGAACTTAATTGTCGACCCTTTGAACAGTGATTCAGATGATAGGTAATAATAAAAACAATTTAAATTAAAACGTATTTTTAAGTATTTTGCACATAGTTATTAAATCTTAGATATATATAGATCGAATGCACTTTACTAATCCATGATTATAACTAGTTATTATTATTATTATTATTATTATTATTATTATTATTATTATTATTATTATTATATAACCTTAAATCAGCTGAAAAGGCTGTTAGCTGGCTTGCACAATACTAATAATGAGAAGTACATTTGTAGCATTATAAGATTAAACTAGGTGAACGAGTGTATTTTATCTTCTTGTTACAAACTTTCATAACTTAATTTATGTTAATGGTATAATTAAGAGTCACTTAAAATGTCATGTTTGAAAATACATGTAGCTGTTACCTTTTTCCTGTGCAGTACCAGTACAGTTAGTGATGCCTGATGCTGTGGTGAAAAAAAGATTATTATTAGAGACCAGTAGGAAATGCGAAGCAATAACTACCTACAGCTGCACAGGGGTGTTTTTATTTTTTTTTATGACAATAAATAGGCTAATCGATCACCAAAAAAGACAGAACGGTTTGATAAAGACATGTTTATTAAACTGCCGATGCAATCACAGGTCTGAAACCTGAACATTCTGTTGCATCCATCTATAGTGTACGTCATACAATACCTACAACTCAAACTAACCATAATTATTATTGAGCAAATCTAAAATGGTATAAAATTGAGGCTCCAGTCTTAATTCAATAATGTTAGATCTAGCAAGCAAAAACAAACGATAAAAACCGACGTTTCGGTGTCATCATGACGCCATTGTCAAGGAAACTTGTTAATGAAATGTAAATGACAACAAGTATTTGAAGCAGTTGGCGCTAAAATTAACATAACAGAAAGTGCGAAAATAAGAATTTATGTAAATATTTTCGCAGGAATGGAGTCCGATTGCACGTTCAGAGTGGGTCTTTCTTGTTTGATAAACAACATTTCGTGCAATAAACAGTCAAACTTATTTGTACATTTCTTAAGTACCGAGAAGCGCCTCAGCAGGTCATCGGGACCTTTTCGTGCATGTTCTTATAGTGTTTAAAAATAGAGGATGACTGTTGTTTATGTCCATCCACGCGATTGTGTAAATGTCCGCCCGTGTAGCCTACATAACCTGCATTGCCAGGTCACATTGGAATTTGTACACGACACATTGTTGGTTTACAATCAATGGCTTTGTTTCGTGTACTTTAAGTTCTTGATCAATTTTTTGGCTCACAAACACGGGCTGGATGGTGGTCTGCATGCACCTTCAGGCTGAGGGACTTAAGTTGTTTTCTGACAATATCTGCTGAGACTTGATCTTTAAATGGTAGAAAACAGCTGTGCAGACCACCATCCAGCCCGTGTTTGTGAGCCACAAAATTGATCAAGAACTTAAAGTACACGAAACAAATTCATTGATTGTACATGTAAGGTATAATTTCTTATAAGTGATTCAAGAGGTCCACCCCACTTAAGTTCCACCACACTTATATAGATATTATATATTAATTTTTTTATTTACATGGCATGTATGGTGTAATGATATGGCTACATTATTTCAACTTAAATGGAAAGTCTTTATTTTGTACCTTTCCTGTGGAGTACAGAAGCACAGCAAAATTTGACTGGCTGCGTACATCCAGGTCGAGAGCCTGGATCTGCTCCTCTATGATTTTAAAGAGAGGGTCGGTGGTCATTGCTTCATATGCCTCGTGTAGTTTAACAATAATTCCCACACTTTTTGATGCAGATTGAAGGAGTTTTTCAAACTTTTTTTTCTCACTGATGCTCTGTTTCCCTTCTCTTTTATGAAAGGGAATTGGAAGCATTCTGGTGAAAATCCTAGAAACAAAAAACAGCGGGTTTTAAAAAAATAAAACACCTTTTCTCAACTAATGACAATTTGTAACAAATGGTTGGGCAAATGGTTGGGCATGTAATTAACAGCATGTAATTAACAGCTAGTGTAGACTTGACAAAGAGTGTCATTTTAAACAGTGAAATTTATTTTTTATTTTATTATTCATTTATTTATTAATTTCTTATCACAATTTTTAATTTCACTGTTTTAAATTAATATTGCAACAGATCGCAAAGGAAATTGTTCCCTTGAAGAGTAACAGCAATTAAAATGTTGACATTAGCGAGCTTAAGATCCAGGACGCGACGGCTTTTAGAACACCGTGGCCGGGAAAAAGTCTGGAACGAGAACGCCGTTGTAAGCGCGGGAAAAATAAAGTTAAGTTTTACGACCCGGCTCAATACAACGCGGTGAGTTCAAATTTTAGGTTTTCGACGTTTTGACAAAAGAAAACGATGGTATCGTTTAAAGAAGTTCAAGAAATTTTACTTTTGTGCTTGGAGGAAGAAATAATCGATGAGGAAGAATTTCTACTGCTGTACGAGGAATACACCCCGCAGAATCCTCCAATTCTTCATACAGCGTACGAGCAATTTTCTCTTGTAAACAAAGATCCAGCCGAGTGTAAAGTAGATTTCCGAGTGGAGAAGGGTGATATTCCTTTACTTGTCGATGCCTTACGAGTTCCTCCAATCTTTAAATGTTACAATGGAACAATTTGCGATGGAACTGAAGGCTTGTGCATTGCACTGAAGAGATTTGCATATCCGTGCCGTTATTCGGACATGATTCCTATGTTTGGACGATCGGTTGCAGAACTCAGCATGATCAGTAACGAAGTCGTGGACTGGATTTACAACACTCATGGACACAGAGTTACTCAGTGGAATCACGCAATTATGAGCCCTGCTTCCCTGAGTACGTACGCAGATGTAATCCACAACAGAGGAGCAGC
The DNA here is from genome assembly GCA_022457155.1 of Cladopsammia gracilis. NCBI lineage: Eukaryota > Metazoa > Cnidaria > Anthozoa > Scleractinia > Dendrophylliidae > Cladopsammia > Cladopsammia gracilis. Next base: position 406,170 of record JAJGOT010000122.1, read on the forward strand.
CCTTGACAAGTGCTTTGGTTTCATAGATGGAACTGTTCGCCCCATCTCTCGACCGATTGTAAACCAGCGAACTGTCTACAATGGACACAAACGGGTCCATTCCCTTAAGTTTCAGTCTGTTACGCTTCCAAATGGACTGATTGGTCAACTCTATGGCCCCGTAGGTGAGAATATGCATGTATTGATCATTCCATACTTATTTAAGTCGTTTTGTCAGACACTTGCTGTTATCTTTTATTTATTCTTATAGAAGGAAGGATGCACGATGCGAGAATGTTGGCAGTGTCCCATTTGTATGATGACCTGGAGAACTTTGCTTTCAATCCTGCTGGAAGAGAGATGTGCTTATATGGGGACCCAGCATACCCACTTAGGGTTCACCTTCAGGCACCATTCCGAGTTGGAATTTTAACAAGGCAAATGCAGATGTTCAATGAATCTATGAGCGCAGTTCGTGTTTCTGTGGAATGGCTATTCGGAGACATTATTAATTATTTTAAATTTTTGGATTTTAAGAAGAACTTGAAGATAGGTTTAAACCAAGTTGGAAAAATGTACGTAGTTTGTGCTATTTTAAGAAATGCTTTAACCTGTCTTTATTCCAACTCAACAGCTGCTTACTTTGGACTTGACCCACCAACATTGAATGACTATTTTAATTAACAGTGGCCTCAGTATACTTGGCAAGGAAACAAACATGAATTGAACTTGCCTAATCTTCGTAAGCTCTATTGTGGTATTTTATAGCCTCTTTATTCAACAACAAGGACTTTCAAAGAAATCTAGTAGTCAGTGTGGCTAGTAGTGACAGACATGTACTAGTAACATGTACAAGAACATCTACTCTTTTGACCGACTATGGAAAAGCAGGATTATCTTTGTAAAAAATTGCCCCCCCCCCCCAATCCCGTGCTCCCACTGTTTGGAAAGAGGGGAAAATTTTTTACTTTAACCTTATGAAACAACAATTAATTACAGTTTCACATGCTTGTGGGAAGGGGGATCCAAAACGTTCAGATTGTTCCTCACCTAAGGGGAGGGGCACAAAAATTTTTAAACCCAATTTACATGTACCATCCACCTACTCCCCCACCTCCCCCCCCCCACCTCCCCCCCCCCCCACCCCCATAAATAATGAATACCCCCAAGAATGAAAAAAAAAGTCTCTTGTTCAAAGGCTAATCACAAGCTTCAGTTTTATAAACATCAATTTTCAATAAATATTAAGGCTATTTTATTTCACCTTTGGTTACTGATGTTTCTTGTATCCTCACCTCTATGAAGTCTGATTCCCATTGTGCACCAAGCACAAGCATAAAATTGCATGGGAACCAGAGCGAGATAAGCACATGCATGAGCTCAAGAATTCAGCAGTACGACATGTGCATTTATTGCATTGTGTGAAGGTCTTGTGCTTATTGCAACCACGCTTAAAGAGTTGGGCCACAAAAAATCTGCATAGGAAGGTGATAAACATTCTTTTGTTATTGGTATAGAGTGTTTGCACATGATGTCATAAAATCTCAAAAATATTAAGTATACATCCTACAAAGCTGTTTCTAATATGGTATGTGGATACCACACAAAAGTTTCAGGGTTTAAAGATGTTTAGCTTTCAATTTATAAAAGTTTCAAATGTGTCATGCAATTCATCACGTTATTTTAGATAAGCTATGAAAATAAACAAAATTGAACCAGTTGAAAGTTATTTTTGAATTATAGATGCTTATAAGCCGATTTAATGGCACCTATAGTGAATACAATATTTTGTGATGATATTTTTGGTGTTATTGAGACTTTGGATTTTTGGCCGCCATGTTGGTGTCCCTAAGTGGGGCACCAAAATGGCCGCTCCCAAGGCTGTGCTCTTAGAAGAATCACAGGGAGCCCAAAGGCTCCCAATTATGAAATCTGGGGTGCCTGGCACTTAAACTTTATGCAAACTTGTGAACGAATTACTCTTGCGCTTAAAAATTTGGCCCAGATGTGTAGTTTTAAACTCTTTACAATTCCATAACCATTTTGGAATCAAAAACTGTTGTTTAATGCTTCTGAATTTTGATATGACGTAAGTGAAAACACTCTATTGTGGTACTGAAATAATGTTTAGACAACACAAGGGTCAATTTTTTTTCAATGAGAATGCAGCCCTACAAACAAAACATTTTGACCTTTTAATTAATGAAATTCAAGATCCTTTGTGGGGATCGAGTAACATAATCTGGTTTGAAAATTTAAACTATCAAAGCATTATTTCTGACAACATGCCTTGTGGCAACAATCATTACGGTATTTAAGATACTGCACTTGGTGCCCAGACAAAGTACCCAACAGGTACCAATGCGAACAGGCTCTAACTTACAGCCATAAAATGTTTCCCTCCTGCCTAAAATGCTTTTTTTTAAGGATCCCAGCTTTGACAACAGTTCAAAATTTAAAACAGTGGGAAAATACTAACAAGAATAAAACAAAATAATTATTATAATCCACACTATCTCTGCAAAGGAACACAACAGTTTCTGTACATCATGGATCCACAAGCTGAAAAGAGCTATTATTTATCCATGATACGCTCCAAAATGCCCATTAATGCCTTTGTTTGTTGTTGCTGTTGTTGCATCATCAGCAAAGTTTGTTGGCTCTGTTGTTGCTGTTGCTGCACCACCACTTTAAGCAGCTGACTCTGCTGCTCTTGGAACACCTTTTGTGCATTTGAGGCAACTTCCATTTGCTTTTTCTCAAACTCCTGTTGATTTTTTTTCAGCTTCAATTCTTCCTGTTTAAGTCCATAGTTTAACTCGGCTCTTTCTGACAAATAAGACATGGCATCACCGCCACTCCGGCGTGGTCGCTTACTTTGATTGTCTTCCTCACCTGATTGCCTTTTTTGTGTGTCAGACAACTTTTCCATTGCTTTCAACCTGACATCTTCAGCTTTTGCTTTATCACTCTCCAGTTTTTGGTTCTTCTCCCGATCCATTTCTTGCTGCTCTGCCTCTGCACTTTCTTCCAGTGCGATTAGTTGCTCTAATAGGTTGTCCAATTCTGTGGGCTCATCAGGTGTTATGCCAGTTGCCTTTTCTTCAGCTCTTAATTTCTTTTTTCTCCTGTTTATCAATATTCCAATGTGATCTCGCACTGACCGCTTGTCAACAATGAATACAGGATGGGAACAATTATTCAATGCTGTAGCCACTCTTTCCCAAATTGTACTTCGTTGTGTTGACCCTTTTTTCGTAGTGTAGGGATTACAGTTAACAACTTCACGGCATAAGATCACATCATGATCTTTGGTCCAAAACATTACTGAACTACAATAAAAAATAAAAATTACAAATCAAATTTGTGAATACTGTATATTGCTACATATAGTTAGGTTCCTCCTGTGGTTCAACCTCCCCCATGGAAAGTCACTGGAAATTCCAAGGGGGGGGGGGGGGGAGGGGTTGGGGGTCTCAAAACCAAACGTTTTAATTTTGAAGAAAAGTATAAAGTTAAACTGGAATTTACAAGGGGTGGGAGTTCAAACCAAATAAAATCCTTTTATACAACACATTAAGCCCTCCCTCCCCCATCCCCCTTTTTGTGGACCTAAAATTAAAAAGCCCTTTTGGAGGCTAATAGAACACACTGAAGTAATATGTAATTTCTGGCGTTTGAGTAACGTAGTCAACGAATTAGACAGAAATTGATATTTCTACGGCACGGGAACAGCAGGGACTGGGCACTATTGTTGTAGTGCATTGTGGGTAGCATACTTCGTTATAAACGAAGTATCGCACGTGGTTAGTCATTCTAGGCCTGCACCATTCGGCGTCAGTTGTTTTCAAAATTTGTATATTTATTTATTTTTCTTACTGTGTGAGAGCTTCAGTGCATTTTCTACTTATTGTGTAGTACTATATAGGGCCTTGTAGGATGGGCTATAGAGTTTGAGCCATGGATCCTACCCAGATTTCCTGCCACATATTTTTTTCCCCAAAGGGGTTTTTTGGGTGACAGGTTTTTTCTGGCCTCCGTTTAACCGCAGTTCGTATGTGAGTGGTTGCTCAGCTCTAGTTTGTCATTAGCATTGTATTATTTTCAATTTATGGATTTTGACTACATCGTTATATTGTATTGTTGTACTCACATTATTGTAAATATGTTTGTAATTGCCGTTGGTGTCCGGCCGAAATACATCAAAATAAACCTATTGGAGCGTATAATGTCTGCTGTGTAGTGGAGTTGAAATATACAGACTGATTTGTGTGTTCCCTGTCTATTGTCTATATGGTTATTCTAGCTTCCACTGAAGTATAAAGTTACAAATAAGGCATCAATATACTTAACATAAATCATTTCTTGAAGCTCAACAAGACTTCAACGAGAATTTCCGTAAAAATATATTTCTGAAGCATTCAAACATTGTATTCACAAGAATCCATCCGGTAAATGATTTTGGCGATACAGTTTCACTAGGATGCTATATATTTAATTTACAATCGACTTTTGACTTCTCCATAAGTTAAGCTTGAGCTAACATAAAGATTTTTTAGCTTTATATAAGCTTAATGTTCTGCAACATTTTCCCGCGGAATATATTTTTACAAATGAAAGCTTAAAGTTAAGCTGAAGTCTTATTTACGCAATTTCACAACAAGGCAGAAAACAAAAACGCTAAAAATGATATAGAGTACTCTGAAAAGAGCTGATTTCATTGAAAAGTGAGGCATTTAGGAACATCTTTAACTTACCTAGGTGGTTTGGTTGAACTTGAACAAGAAGGCTCCGCCATTTCTAGTTTCACGTGAGTTTAGAGTGCATTCGTTTACCTGAATAAAAAGTAAATTATGTTAAGACAGGCATCATTTCCGACACTTATCTTTTCTTCACAAACACATACATAGTTCTAGTTGCCATACTTAAGTGTTTAACGGTTAAAAAGTAAATTTCTTTCAAAAAACATAAAGCTCACTACTCACGTTTTCTCCACAACGCCGAAAGCTCGAGTTTGAAGTCCTCGACGCGACGGCGACGCTGCAAGCCAGCAGTTTTTGGCTAGCGGACTGCTGCTTTTCTGTAACAAATAACTTCCGGTGGAGTCTTAGAACTGTCGCGTCCTGGATCGTAAGCTCGCTATTGACACTTTCATTGCACAGCAGGAGGAGCTTCACTTTCAACATATAATAATATCATCAAATTTACAAATTGTTTTCTTGCAATTCATTAGGTTGTATATATAACGCCATTTATTATTACATGTCCATGCACGCCTTAAATTAAGAATAACCATGCACTTACCTGCCAAAGTCTTCACTTGTGGCCTGCAGTTTTTTTAACCCCTTCAACTGTTTAGTATAGTTAATGGAGATCACTAGCAGGGTATTAGCAGAGGATTTTTTCCCCATGGTCACCTTTTTGGCCTTAGAAAAAGAAAACATCAAAAAAAGTTATTATAATTACAGGAAAACTTCATCTTTAGACCAACAGTTAAGTTTGGTGGATGTCAACTCAGTGTCTGTGTTAAAGTTCTAATAGCATTAGCACTTCACTTCATTTGTAGCTAAATACATGCAGCAATTAACTTGGTAAAGTGCTCTCAATAAAATCCTAGAACTGTCATGCATACTGGGTGGTAAGACTTGATAATTACCAGTGTCATAAGCATGTTTAATAAGTTTTTATTTTTACATGTCAATTTTTTTCAGAGCCTTCAGGTGAGAAAAAAATGCCCAGCTGTACGTATTACACAACTTTAAGCTGAATAAATTGTTAATTATAATTGTTAATCTTCTCCTAAAACTACGTTTTTGAAAGTGTTTTTCATAGCACGGTAAGAAGAGTGTACAATAATGTGTCATATTTGCACTTGCTATGATGCATATTTACACTCTAGAATGTTATGTTGCATAATAAAGGTTTATAACATTTACCAATATCAGCATTTCACCTACTTTGTAACTGGAAAATTATATTTTCAGTTCATAAATATAGGAGAAAATCCACTGTCTGAAAGTTGTTAAACGATCAATACAGGTTGTATTTTTCTTATGATATTACTAGCACCATTTGTCATACCATCATCAGTTCTTATATTTACTGCTACTTCTGTTCTCTCGCCCTCAGCAAGTTGAAGATTTAAAGCTAACTGTATAGTTTTCCTAGGGTCAAGTGGTATTTGATTCAAAATCTTATCTCTGAGTTCTGCAGAGTTGGCTCCTTCAACATTATCTAATGCTTTAATGGCATACTTATCACCAGTTGTTGCCATGTGAACTCTATTATTGAACTCATCAACTTTAGAATTCTGTATGAACAAATGGGGAACATCAATTGGGTAGTTTGTACA